>OX381715.1:9461239-9683423 GCA_947462335.1 Harmothoe impar | reverse complement strand
GGTAATAGAAGTGTGGCCTACAGAGTTAGGTCAACGTCTACAAATTTATATCCTGCAATGTACAACACAAGGGGACAAATTCAAGGATTTTACGGCAAAGCCGTAGTGGCTTTGGGTTTTTATAGGATTGTTATGAACTACAGGTGAGAAAAAGAGGGGGCATAGATTTATAATTGTTGGTGTTTCTGGGGTTTTCATGCAATTCATATTTGATGGTTTGCAGCAACACTGCATGGTCAGTTACTACATGCACTTAGCTAAATCTTTTTGATTTTAATTGGTTTTACTGCAGCTGGTATAACAATAGAATCCAATATGTACCAAGAGAATCAAATAGGTACCAATGCAATTCCATTGGTGGCGATGCACTCCATTGATGCCTATGCAAATACCATCTTGGCAGCCATCTTGAAAATTACATGGATCAAAAATCGGCGCCTACAAATGGATTGTACACACCAGAAAACCCTATTATCCATGTATCACACAAGGAAATCAGACAATCTTGAGTTTTTGGTGGCCATCTTGGCAGCCATCTTGGAAATTTCCCGGTTTGAAAATCTGAGGCTGAAAACGGATTCTACATCCCAGAAAACCCTATTATCCATGTATCACACAAGGAAATCAGACAATCTTGAGTTTTTGGTGGCCATCTTGGCAGCCATCTTGGATATTTCCTGGATTGAAAATCTGAGCCTGAAAATGGATTCTACATCCCAGAAAACCCTATTATTCATGTATCACACAAGGAAATCAGACAATCTTGAGTTTTTGATGGCCATCTTGGCAGCCATCTTGGATATTTCCTGGATTGAAAATCTGAGCCTGAAAATGGATTCTACATCCCAGAAAACCCATTATCCATGTATCGCACAAGGAAATCAGACAATCTTGAGTTTTTGGTGGCCATCTTGGCAGCCATCTTGGTAATTTCTCGGATTGAAAATCTGAGCCTGAAAACGGATTCTACATCCCAGAAAACCCTATTATCCGTGTATCACACAAGGAAATCAGACAATCTTGAGTTTTTGGCGGCCATCTTGGAAGCCATCTTGGAAATTTCCCGGATTGAAATTGTTAGCCTAAAAATGGATTTTACATCCCAGAAAACCCTATTATCCATGTATCACACAAGGAAATCAGACAATCTTGAGCTTTTGGTGGCCATCTTGGAAGCCATCTTGGAAATTTCCTGGATTGAATATCTGAGCCTGAAAATGGATTCTACATCCCAGAAAACCCTATTATCCATGTATCACACAAGGAAATCAGACAATCTTGAGTTTTCGGCAGCCATCTTGGCAGCCAGAGGGAGGAGGAGGGGGGCAGAGGGAGGAGGGAAGGCAGAGGGAGGAGAAGGTAACAGGAAGGAGGAAAATGGGGTAGAGTGGGGGAGGGGAAAGATGGCGTAGTAGGAGGGGATAGAGGGATGAGGGGGCAGAGGGAGGAGAAGGTAACAAGAAGGAGGAAAATGGGGTAGAGTGGGGAGGAGGGGAAAGATGGGGTAGTAGGAGGGGCAGAGGGAGGAGGAGAGGGCAGAGGCAGGAGGAGGAGAGGGCAGAGGCAGGAGGAGGAGGAGGAGGAGGAGGAGAGGGCACAGGGAGGAGGAGGAGGCACAGGGAGGAGGAGGGGGGCACACGGAGGACTTGTGATGGCCTTCCTTTAAAGACTGTAGAATATTATTTCAGGGTTGGTGCATGTGTGTGTGGGGTGGGGGAGGGGTAATTATGTTGGACTTCACAGTTTGTCTTTGGGCGGGCTTGAGTGATTTCAAGAGCCACCCTGGACCACTCAACCTCTAGTATAGGTCCTGTATGGAAATTGGCATTGACATTGACAGCTTGGCTTGACATAGGAGTCAATAGTTATTAGGCTGGTATCTATCCTTGCCATTGACAGCCACATTAGAGAACTCAAAATATGGCTGTTCACAAGATATCTAGGCCTTACCACAAGGTACATTGGTTCTACATATAGTAACTGAAAACAAGATCTAGGATAAATTAGTCTTGCACACACCTACAAGGACACATGGGGATACCAGTCCTAGGCAAGGTTTTAGGGCCAGCTAGGTCTATATATAACAACGAACAAGGGGGCCTATGCTAGTTTTTTCTTGCTAAAAAGGCGACACTCTGGTCTGTGAAGTAAATGGCTTTGGGGACAAGGTCCCAAAGCCAATAACGCACCACATACTTGAATACATCAATGATCATATGGTCCTATTTATGCAAATGCCAACACTCATTGACCCTGTCTCTTGGCGTGTTTTTCAGGAGTGGGGGGTCCGGCCATATCCGACGAAGCCTAAGGCTGAGTGGTATATGCCCCAGCCCCCATAAGTGAAATGAATCAGAGACAGCTTCAATGTAGTTGGCATTTCTTTTTCTTTTTCCTTTGAAGCCATTTAATGAAGGAAAGACAGCTTTTTCTAATAGCCCATTGGATACGGCCTGTGTATTCAATGGGTGGCATTGAATATGGCCTTTCCAGTACTTAGACATAGTAAATCTTGTCTTTCAAAAATCATTACTGTAAAACCTCGTTTATGAGCTGCACCTGTGTATAAGCCACAACATGGGTTTGAGGAATCCTAAAGCCGCAGCAGGCGGCGGCTTATAGTGGAGCGGTGAGGTTTTACGGTACTGACACATCAGTAAATAATTTCGACCCCTCCATGGGGGGGTGAACAAATTTTGCATGCTCCGCGTGAAATCTCACCCCCCCCCCTGCTGTTAAAAAATGAGCACTGCCTTAGAGGAAAGTTTATGAAGCCTCAATATACAATAGAGGTCTACCTTATTCAGGGTTCCCACTATATTTCAGTCTCAGTTTAAACTGACCTTTAACTGGCAAGTTTAGTACCATGATTTCTGCATATAACCCGCTTTTCGCTTATAACTGCATCCAGACATTTTGGAAAATCTAGAAGTCAAATAGTTCATTCCGGCAACTATTGTAGTATTTTGATCAGAATATTTTTTTCAACTGACTTTTAACTGATATTTTCTCAAATTCTTGCAAATAACTGACGAAATATGAGTATTTCTTTTTTCAACTGACATTTAACTGACTTTTAAAGCAAAAGAAAACAAAAACTGCCTTTTAACTGACGAGTGGGAACCCTGTTTTGCCCTATGGGTACTGCCAGTACTTAATCTACCGGTAGTACTTGTGCGATGGGCACAGATAACGGCTGTTACATGGGGACCCGTTGCCGTAGTGAAGGGAGGGAATTATTTTCTCAAATTAGTTCTGCTAGTGGCAGCTACAACTAAGCAAGGCACCACCCCGCCTATCTTACCCATCTCTTACGTCAACATGTTATATAACCTACACTGGGGCCCTGTTCCTCTCCTTGTCTCAGTCTCCTGGTTACCACAGACGCTCTGGTGTCAGGTTCTACGTCCCAGGCTGGGACACTCTGAGAGGGTGGTGCCTTGTAATGTTTAATACAGTCAACTCCCTCTTAGCGGCCACCCCTCCAGTGCAGCCAATCCCTCTAATGCAAACACTTCTCATAGTCCCAGACATACTACAATGTACCGAAAATGACCTCCTCTAATGCAGCCACCCCACCAAAGCGGCCACTTTTTCAAAGTCCCAAGGGTGGCCACATTAGAGGGAGTTGACTGTAGTATAGGCTCTGAGCACTGGTAGCTTGTAGCTCCATCAATGATACCTATACCCCACCTGGGTGTGGGAATAGGAACTAGAGAACCTTCCCGCCCAGTGCAGCTACCTACTGGGTAAGTGAGAACTACAACTGGACAGTGGCTAGAGCAGGTTGTGTGGTCTGAAACAACCTGACTGTGCAGGGTTTGTGGGGCTAAATACTAGTCTTCTGTGTTTCTAAATAAAGCATAATGCACAGAACCAGCCATCCACAACACCACAGTAAACAGTAACCATGGTGACCATTAGTTGACAACATTAACACCACAGTAAGCCGTAACTAAGGTAACCATTAGTTAACAACACCACAGGAAACAGTAACCATGGTGACCATTAGTTGACAACACAAACACCACAGTAAGCCGTAACTAAGGTAACCATTACCGTAAAACCCCGCCTTTAAGACGACCCCGCCTTAAAATATATAACATTTTGGAAAACCCCACCTTTAAGACGACCCACGACGTTGGGGGTCCTGTCAAGCCCCCAGACCCCCTCAAGGTCAACAAAATTGCAAGATTTTTATCATTTCCCCATGAACTTATTATAGTCTACAGTACGATACATGTTACTTTCTAAAAATCATTGAAAGAAAAGTATATAAATGGTATAAGGTCGTTAATATTTTCATTTTCATTTTTTCATACTTTTTTCACATTGAAAATTTCCAGAACCCCGCCTTTAAGACGACCCCCCAACTTGCAGAAAAAATCCGTCTTGTGCAAATAAAAAACGCCAGATAAAATCTGTCTTAAAGCCGGGGTTTTACGGTAGTTAACAACACCGCAGTGGGCAGTAACCATGGTGACCATTAGTTGACAACATTAACACCACAGTAAGCCGTAACTAAGGTAACCATTAATTAACAACACCACAGGAAACAGTAACCATGGTGACCATTAGTTGACAACACCACAGTAGGCAGTAACCATGGTGACCATTAGTTGACAACACCACAGTAGGCAGTAACCATGGTGACCATTAGTTAACAACACCACAGTAGGCAGTAACCATGGTGACCATTAGGTGACAACAGTAACATTTGCTGTGGCTGGATTATGACTATAGGCCTGTGTTTACTGCTGTTCATGCACAGCTCTGCAGGCAGTCGGTGTGTTAGGGTGACTGTGATTTGGTGTACATGTAGAACGCCTTGAGCCATGTTTCATGCAGCTCTTTATGCGGCTCATACTGGCAGCTGACATGGGGGTGACGTATGACTGCAGTAACCGGCTGGTCCATGACGCCACCCACGTGACCAGCTGGTCATGTGACACACATGTGGGCCTGGTGCTCCCTTAGCCTCTTAACCCTTTAAGGACTCATGTCGCGTAAAGATGACATTTGTCATCACCAACGCAGCGCCGGTGAGTAACTCGCCGGGCTGCATTGTTGCATCATGCCGACCCTTCTGGAGCCCTTGCGAGTTACTCGCCAGGGCTGCATTCATGCATCATGATGACCAAGGGTATGATGCATTATGGCATCATGCCGTCCTTAAAGGGTTAATACTAACAGTGCACTGTTTGTAATTCAATTTGTTTCCTCTGCTGTGACAGGACGGCAGGAAGCTGGGGCGACAATAATCCGGTTTGTAATTCAACGGCAGTGCCAGCTGGGGGTGGGTCGCATCCCTCACTCACAGAGTGCGAACATATTATATATTAGTATTCACAACAGTGGGTGGCACCTTGACAATAAACTGCCAGGTCTATTGAGCATAATGTAAGCTCATTCCCAGCTTAAGGTGGTTAGCCTTGTTTGACTGCATGACACCAGGGGTTCTGTCTTAGATTGGCACATGGTACCAGGGGCGGACCCAGGAATTTTAAAAGGGGGGGGGGGGGTCCATCAAACATCAAAATACCTAAAAGCGTTGCGCGGCGATTCGCGGCGCAGCAAAATATCATTAGAAAAAACTGGGATATCAGAATCCTTGATCTCAGTCTATGGTAAAAAGGAATTTGCTCAGTGTAAAACATCGCCTTTTCAAGTCAATTTATTTGATTTACAAGTACATTTTTTACCCCCAAAAGTCCAATTCGGCTTATATGTGAGTTTGAAGAGGTGTTATGGTAACTCTGGGTTTAAGACATTGGGATGTGTTTCAGTGACCTCTGAGCCCGGTGTCACACAGCCTGAACTGCCTTCCTATTGGTCCATGATACATCACATGACCTGCCCTGCCCTTTGGTCTGTCCGATACATCTAAGTGACAGGGTACAGAACCCGACATCTTTTTAAATTCGACTTCAACGTGCTTGTGTCTCCCTCACGAAGCCTGACCCACCCAGTCCTTGAGGTTCCACATGGGACAAACCCCTGGGATAAACATTATTGGAAAATGAGAAATAGGTTCCCTTGTGAATGGCTTAGTGAGGGTGCCCTTGCTCTGGCTTTCGTGTAGCCTGTCCCTTGGTCCCTCTTTCAGGGTTCCCACAGCATTTTTGACTCGAGTACTAGCCGTGAATTCTATGCGCGAATTGCAAGATAAGTGGATTTTAGTATAACTATCTTCCCATAGATTCCTTTCAACATCCCATACAACTTTGAGGAAATACAATAACCTGCACCTGGGGTCTGATTCTGAGTAATTCAGAACTGTATTGATAAGACCCCTCGTATAACCTACACAATATGTGGGCATGTATCAAATCAAATCTCTGATTCGCGTACGACCTGCAGGTTATAACACAGACATTTACAGTACTTCACATTTTTTACATTTTCTCTGACTTCCTTGAGGCAAGAAATCACAAGATTCACAGACCTCGCGTGTCACATACGGTATACAAATACTTCATGTATAGTAATGACCCACACCACCAAACTTGCAATTGTGTATACTCCGTTCCCAGGATCTGGTATGCATACAACCGGTAAGAATTTACTGCAATGAATGTTTAATGGCATTTTGACAGCCAAGGTCATATTCATGGCCAGTGCTATAAAAGAGATGCCGCATGCCGCGGGTAGTACGCGAGTCAGATTGCCAGTGAGGCATATGGGATCGGCCCCAAATTGGGGTGAGGCTTATACATGAGTTTATATATGTTTACTAAGGTAATATAATATTGGCAATTTTCAAACCCCCTATTAGGCTTATAGGATATCTCAAAGTTGGGGGTGTGGCTAATACGCGAGTTAGGCTTTTGACACAAGGTTTTATGGTATATGAGGCCACAACAGACACTATAAGGGGAATATACCACTATCTGGGGACCACAACACATTAAATGGGTCAAGCTAGTTGTCAAGTGCGCCGGCCATTACTTGATTTCGTACCAGTGAGTTCAATAGAAAAATGCCAACGCCCATTGATACTGTCTCTGTCGTATTTCACGAGTGGGGGCTGGGGCCATATCCCGCAATGTCGCAGGCTGAGTGGGATGCGGACTGCAGAGAGGTATCAATGTAGTTAGTATATGTATTTATTTTTTATTTGAAGCCATTTTATGAGGGAAATGTGGCCATATTGAATACGGCCACATTGTATTCAATGAGGGGCATTGAATTCGGCGTTTCCAGAGCTAAAGAATAGTAAATCTTGATTCAAAAAAACAAAAAACACAAGCAGCACTTATAGCAGCTGTCCTGATGGTTATCAACGAGTCTGCAGTCAGTGCCATAGTATCATTTCATTGGTCTCTAGTCCACTGGTGGCCTATACATAGGCAGTCTTGTACTCCCATCCCAACACTGCTCCGGTACCCTATCCTGTCTATAGACGCTGGCCGAGGCTGATATATAGGGGAAGGTATGAGGTCACTATAAATAAGGCCGCTTCTAAGAATAATCCAACATTAAGTGACATTGTTCTGGAAATAGCCAACACAATATACAACATGAAGTGACACTGTTCTGGAAATAGCCTACACACGATACAGACTGAACTGGAACTCACCTTTACATTTATTTGTGTTTTGGTCGATGATAGCTTTTGTAGATGTGATTTTTCCAAATCTGGAATGGACAAAAGGGAGTAATCGGTTAGTTTATGTAACACAATAAACATCTGGCATTAGTGTAATATACAGGCTGACTTGCAATGTGAAATGAATCGTTAGCCTTTAAATACTTAACTAGGAACCTGTGCCTGGGAGCTTTAAAAGTAATCTTATTCTCTCCGTCTGTAAAGAAACACCAGCAGTATGGCTGCAGTGTAGGGGGAAGGGGGAAACAAGGTCATTTCTTTAATGCAATGCTCAATATCAAAAGCCCCTCATGGAGGGCTCGTGCAGTGGGCTGTGGTATACGGGCGAGTAATACCTTACTGTATAAGCATACCAGCGCTTATTGATATGGATGCATGATTACCCTGGGCGCTTATACAAGACAGGCACTTATTCAGTACCGTAAATTCTCGCGTATAAGCCTAACCCTCGTATAAGCCGCACCCCGACTTTAGGCTGATCCTATAAGCTGCACCAGCTATCTGACTATGGTGACTTTTAGTACTGTATCGTAGTAGCTAAAACTCGCGTATTAGCCGCACCCTGACTCTGTGCAAATCCTATAAGCCGCACTGGCGATCTGACTCTCGTACTAGCCGCGGCTTCTACGCGAGAATTTACGGTATCTGTTTTTAGATATACCTGAAGACTCTCCGACCCCCCACGCTCATACAAGACCATGGCTTATTCAAAACTTGGCTATTGAACGCGAGGGTATGGCAGCTAAAAAGCTAATGCACTGACCCTTCATTATGCTATAACTGTACACCAGACTGAGTGATGGGCTCAGCATAGATGGACATACATACTGGGATGTAGTACAACCAGGGAACATTCCCTATCACAATACATCTTCGCTGTTGAAATATCCAATTTACCACCACCCCTACCCACCCCTCAATGAACCCGCTGCCGCCCCCCCCCCCCCCCAGCTCACAGGCTTAAACTGAGAAGCATGCTTATATATAAGTTGAGGTAGACAGAGCTAGACTTCCCTCACCTTTCAATCCAAGATGGATCTGCTGTACCATGCTCTTGCACATCTATAGACAGTAACGCCGCCTAACGGTCCTGTTCGCAATGAACATAGATGTTTTCGCTGATATATACATTTTCGCGGTTTGCTATATCAACTACAATTTCACATGGATTTAAAATCGTGGAATTTGAAATATGGTTGTTATATAATTATAGCGGGTAAATATGTACAGCGCGAAAATATACACGTTGATAGTAGACAGCTTGGTCCACCATCATCTTTCAACTTCAGATCAGGCCAAATAAAAAAAAAGTTTTGTTTCAGGTAACATGGGAAGAAATTCTAGGGTCGGTAGGTCGGATTTTTTTTCTTTTTTAACTTTTTTTTTTTACTACCCCTTTAAAATTGACTCAAAAAAGTGTAAAAATGGGGGAGATTTTTTTTCCAAAATGTTGTAAACCTAAAATTTACCCCCAAAAAAGTATAGAAATATAAAAATTTCTTCAAAATTGCATAAAAAAACGTAGAGTCGGCCCTGTTTAGATAGGGTCGGTCGGGTGACCTGAAACAAACCTTTTTGCATGCTGTTCATAAAGCCTGTGCCCTCCCCAGTCCCTACCTTCCCGCCTAATGGACCTGCAGTATATGCAGCTCAGTTCAAGCCTGTGCCCCCCCTGCCCCCCCCCCCCCCGCCTGCTCCTACCTTACTAATGGACCTGCAGTATTTGGTCAGTGTACAGCTGCAGGAGCTGACACTAGCAGACAGTCCTTCACTCAGCAGGCGGCCTCTGCTGGACACATTAACTTAGTGTAAGCACTGGGTAGTACCGGGGCCATGTAAGCGCTGGACGATGTAAGCGCGGGGCCATGGGCCATGTACTGTAAACTCTTGAGTAGAAGCCGCACCTTTGGGCTGATTTATAAGCCGTATCAGTGATCTGATTGTGGCGACTCTAGTAATGTTTCATAGTAGCTAAAACCCGCATATAAGCCGCCCCCAGCTCTGGGCCAAGCATATAAGCCGCACCGGTAATGAATGGTAAGCGCCAAGTTCTAAATTCCCAACAGGGGTTTGGTATAGTACCACTTAGGCTTTTTTATTGAAAACATATGATTTTTCCAGAAAAAATCAGAAATCCCCAGACATTTTCAGAAAACTTGTTTTTCACTGATGGTTGTCACCCTGATGTAAGCCCTGTACTCAAAAAGTAAACTTGTCTCCAGACTCTTCAAAGTGACCGTCATAAAATAAACGAGTCAAAATCTTGTCTATGTGACAAGGAAGCAGGTCTTCTAGCTGGAGACCCACTTGGCAGCCCAAAGCCCGACATTTGCCAGCTCCAGACTCTATTCGTGGGATGGTAACCTGATAGGTTAGACAACTTTTGACTCATTTATTTTATGATAGTCACTTCGACGAGTCTGGAGACAAGTTTGTTTTTTCAGTGTGGGCTGTACTGGGCCATGTAAGCCCAGGGTATTACTGATTAATACACAGATTTGGCAGTATTGATTCGCAGGGAATCTTCTCTCCCTGTAACTATTGGAAGAAATTGTCTGATCAATGATTTTTATACACCAGTTGTGTATCAGGAAGACAAGCACGGGACCAGAAACAACATTCTGATGCTACCATGAGGACAGGGTTCCCACAAAAATTTCAGATCAAAATTCCACGACATTTCCATGACATTCCATGACAAGATTCTCAATATTCCATGACATTTATGAAATTCTTGGGTCGGGTCATGGGGCTTGGCCCCTAAGAAAAATTCTAAAATCTAGAAAGCATATATGGTACATTCTCGGAAATTTTGTAATATTAATTCTATTATTTTCAAATTCCATGGCATTCCATGACACTTGGCAACTTTTTACAAAATTCCATGACATTCCCTGACATTCCAGACAGCTTTCAAATTCCATGACATTCCATGACTTTCCATGACACGTGGGAACCCTGTGAGGACCCTCACCTCAGTTACAGAGGTGTGGGTGGAACTAAAGCCAGCCTCCCTTCCCAGCTGACTCCTGCTGCTCTCGTTCCCAGATCCTTCCAAAGAAAGGCCCTGGTAACAACCACTACCGTACAACCTCGCGTATAAGCCGCGGCTAGTACGCGAATCAGATCGGCAGTGCGGCTTATAGGATCGGCCCAGGGTCGGGGTGCGGCTTATACTTGAGTTTTTGCCACTATGATACAGTACTAAAATCGGCACATTCAGATCGCCAGTGCGGCTTATAGGATCGGCTGTAACTCAGGGTGCGGCTTATACGCGAGTTAGGCTTATACGCGAGGTTTTACGGTATGACCTTGAACTTTGGATTTTGCTGGGTTTGGGCAACCCCTTCTGGTAGCTTTGATCCAGTAAACAGGAACCAGAATGTATCACGGAAGATCTCCCATCATACTTTCTGGTTCCAGTTCTGGTTTGTGTTCGCTGGTTCACAGCTAAGAACATGGATTGCTTAAACCCAGCAAATGTCCAAGTTCAAGGTCATAGCGTTGTTTACAAGTGCCATTCTGCGCTGGAATGGCACGTGGGACAGGTGTACCTCCAGGCCCACATTGGATGTGTCCCTGTGGACATGGCGGTAGCCGGCACCATCTGGTGGCATTAGTTGGTACTACTGTGAGACTACTTGTCCGGCCGGTGGCAAGCTGCACCTCCACAATGTCTGCGGTACATTGATCTGACTGGGGGCATCTAGATCCATACCGGGCGGTGAATGTCTGTATAGTGCGGTAAGGTTCTACAGGTCTGTACCGGACCCATACTCCCATCATACTGACAACTGAGACATTTCAGTTGTATGTTCTCACTCACAATTCACTCTGCATATGGCTAGCTAACCGCTATGAGATGCATAGATCCTTGGGTCAACCCCATTCCTCAAGAACCACAACATTAAACCTTCTCTCCAACCTACCCCCAATACCTGGCACATATATGTACATGTTGTGAATGGCCCCTTCACCCCACCTCACCCTTCACCCTATTCTCTGGGCTCTATCACTGCTGGCTACTACTCGGAAACTAAAGCCTTTGTCAGGCATCATTGTCTGTTGTCCAATACTGCCTCTCCGAGTCAATTGACTACCGTAAAACCTCGTGCATAAGCCGCGGCTAGCACGCTAGTCAGATCGGTGGGGCGGCTTATACGACCAGCCCAAGATCAGGGTGCGGCTTATAAGCAAGTTTTTGCCACTATAGTACAGTACTAATAAACCCATCATATTCAGAAGGCCTCTGCAGCTTGTAGGATTGGCCCAAGTCAGGGTGCGGCTTATACGCGAGTCAGGCTTGTAAGCGAGGTTTTACGGGATATTTAATAATTCAATACTATACGTATAGATACCTTGGGCATTGCATACTCCCAGCTGTGCGTCTAGCCCGCATCTGGGTGTGGCTAGACACAGGAATTTCCCGCATCATGTAGACTGTCATACGTTACTATGGACCACATAACCTAATTAACTAACAGTTAATGCACTTAACTCTTTAAGGATGGCATGTCGCTAAAAGATGACATTTGTTATCATGATGCACCAATGCAGCCCTGGCAAGTAACTTGCCGGTGCTGCATTTGGTGCATCATGACGACCCTACAGGAGTCCCACCTCCATGCACCTCAGCATTGGCGAGTTACTCGCCGGGGCTGCATGCATCATGATGATAAAGGGCATGATGCATTAGTGCATTATACCATCCTTAAAGGGTTAATGCACTTAACTCTGCATGACCCAGTACCACAAGTCTGGATCACCAACATACATATATGTTTGTCTGGACCCCCACACAGCTAGGGAAACATACAACTAGTCTAAGGGCCCCAGACGGGTAAAATCAACAAGTCAACAAGAGCTGTTATAAACCTTGTGACAAGGAAGAAGGACTATTTCTTAAAATCGATCAGGGACAAGACTTGTATCTTAAAATCAATCAGGGACATCGGCATTTTTTAAATCAAAAAGTTACACAGCAACCCCCCCCCCCTCTGTCTGGGGCCCTAGTGTTAGTCTTACTACCCCTACAGTAGGGGGCAACAGTGGCCTGTCTAGGGTTTCCACCAAATTCTCAGATTGAGATTGAGGTGCATAATGAGAGTATTTGCTAAAGAATCAATGGGCCAAGATTTAAGAAGGTACCCACCTCTCCTTACACAGTAGTCAAGAATCAGGACAAACAGAGAATTCCCAATATTTCTCATATCTGAGTGATTTGGGGAATGAAGTGGATGCAGGTAACATGGCATTTGAGCAAATAATGTTTGTCCTTCAATTATATATTTTTGAACGCTAGAAAACCGGGCTCATCACATTTCAACCATTCCCCTCTCAATGAAAATCTCATGAATTCAGTAAATTGGGGGACAGACTCCTTTCGATTCCATTAATTTAGATTTCAATTCCAATTCCGCAAATTATTCCTTGTGCAGGAAATTAATCTTTCTCTCATATTACAGTAATTTACCTACAATCATGAAAATTGGGTTGTTGGAATTATAGGTAGTTGTTTTGTATGGTGAGGCAGCTGCTGCTCACTGCGGCACTTAATACAGACCGATATCAGGGCAGCGCACAGTCTGTTATCCCACTTCACATATTCAAGGTGCTGTGATAGTGCTTAAGAAAAATTTAGAGACCCCTATGCCCTTGCGCTTATAGGCATCTAGCCGGTTGCAATATCAACCAATGAGAAAATTCCCTGGCCTTCACTGCGGAGTTTTTAGGGGGCATTATGTAACAGCCTGTACCCACTGTGATTGCTGTATCAGTGCTTATCTCGCTGGTTACCAGATCAAGCAATGGTGCCCCCTACTAAGGAACCTGCAACATCGGTATACGAGACCGAGGCTTCTGCGCGAGATTTGTGGTATATACATTGTAAGAAAAAGTTAGTGTCTACCCCTGCTGATAGTTAATGTGTACTTACTGGTGACAGCGGTAGGATAGATAGTTCATGTACTGTAACACTTACTAGTGACAGCGGTAGGATAGATAGTTACTGTATTATAATACTGGTGACAGAGGTAGGATAGATAGTTAATACTTACTGGTGACAGAGGTAGGACAGATAGTTAATGTATACTTACTGGTGACAGAGATAGGATAGATAGTTCATGTATACTTACTGGTGACAGAGGTAGGACAGATAGTTAAAGTCTATTTCACGGAGACAGCGGTAGGATAGATAGTTAATACTTACTGGTGACAGAGGTTGACCAGGTCCTTGTCTGTGGTGTTTGGCGTGAGGCCCCGGATGTAAAGGTTGGTCTTGCTGAGTTGCTCGTTGCCCGACATGCTTTGGTTGCTGGAGTGACTCGAGTTACTCGCTGTGGCTGACGGCATGGTACCTCTGCCTGCAGGGTACGTCTGCTGCTGCAAGGGAAGGGCATACGGTTACACAGGCAGCTAACTTTAAGGCTACTCTAAAATAAAACTTGATGAAGCATCTATAAAAGTTGTGAATGGACATATCTCCTTTAGGGGCAATGCAAACTTCAACTTAATCCCAAGTATGCCCAGTTTTGTCAATTATGATCATGATTTTATATCAAAATAAAATGTCTCCAATCCATGATTTTGGTGATGCGTGTGGTGATGAGAAACAAATTTATTTTTTGGAGTGGCCTAGGCCAAGATTATTTTTTGTGTTCCATTTTACAGATAATTTAATCAATTTGGTCCTAAATTATTTTTAAAAAGCTGTCTTCTACACAGGGTTTTATGGTTCTTAATTCATGCATGTTCTGACAGTTTATCCTTGTATAAGACAGAAAGGCTACAATATACTGTGTACTAGTATATGCGACTCTTGAGATAAATGTGAGTGGCAACGAGTAAACTTTATGAGTCATTAGTTTCTTGTAAGTGAATCCAAGGGGCCGGTTTCGGTTTCGCTTCCTAGTTCCAAGGCTCTACGCAATATACCAAGTCTAGGTAGATCCACCATAAGTCACAAATACCCTGAGATGGAAAGTAAATTTGAGGTTATTCATGTACACTACGACTTCTAGTGTTTGGCTTTTGGAAAGAGCAACACTTAAACTTTACCACTATTAACAAATAAAGTGCTTAAAATGCTTAAATAACCACAAAATCAAGTGTCCGTCTCAAGGTGAATCTACCCTAACAGTACCAGAGTCCATGTAAATTGTATGGACGTAGGAGGCTGGTTTATGGGACATGGGCAGCACAGGCTTAAACTAAGCAGCATGCTGAGTAGATGCCTGTATATAGCACAAGGTATGACAGAGCTAAATGCCTATCATCTTTTAACTTTAGATAGCCCAAATGTACTATGACTTGTGTTTGTCCATAGACAGTAGCGCTATCTAGGTTGCACTCTACTAACTGTATAGTCCACCATCATCTTTTCACCTCAGATAATGCCACCTGTCTATGGCCAAAGACATGGTACAGTAGGGCCATTTAGGGTTGACAGATGATGCAGGCCATCTCGCTCTGTCATACTTTATGGTAAAGACACCTACTACAAGTGCTGCTCAGTTTAGGCCTGTGGGGCAGAGGATTGTCACACCCTTTTCCATCCAGTCGATGCATTATAAAGGAGCTTCAATATACTGAAGTCTAGACAGTGCCATATTGCCACGTAATATGTTATATGAGTGAACCTTGGTTAAGCAGTGCCAGGAAGCCAAGAACCAGGACTCCTGTGATTATGGTGACCTTTAGTACTGTACAATAGTAGAAAAAACTCCCGTATAAGCCACACCCTGACCATGGGCCGATCCTATAAACCGCACTGCTGATCTGACTCGCGTACTAGCCACGGCTTATATGCGAGGTTTTACGGTACATTAAAAGGGAGCTGTCCTATTGAAGCTGAAGTTGAATTGGTGGATATGAGCGGGACTAACAGTATGTGACCCCTTGAGGGGGTGGGGGTAGGACTGACTACTTCCTGAGGTTAAGCAACCGTTGATTGCCTACTTAATACTGTTAGGACAAGATGGCTGCCTGCACAGGGGGACACGATTGCTACCTATACAGTGGCAAAAGATGACTGCCTACAGACGGACAAGATTGCTGCCTAAACAGGGGGACAGGATGGCTGTCTACATAGGGGGACAAGATAAGATGGCTGCCTACACAGGAGGACAAGATAAGATGGCTGTCTACACAGGGGGACAAGATAAGATGGCTGCCTACACAGGAGGACAAGATGGCTGCCTACACAGGGGGACAAGATAAGATGGCTGTCTACACAGGGGGACAAGATAAGATGGCTGCCTACACAGGAGGACAAGATAAGATGGCTGTCTACACAGGGGGACAAGATAAGATGGCTGCCTACACAGGAGGACAAGATGGCTGCCTACACAGGGGGACAAGATAAGATGGCTGCCTACACAGGAGGACAAGATGGCTGCCTACACAGGGAGACAAAATGGCTGCCTACACAGGAGGACAAGATGGCTGCCTACACAGGGAGACAAAATGGCTGCCTACACAGGGGGACAGGATGGCTGTCTACACAGGGGGACAAGATAAGATGGCTGCCTACACAGGAGGACAAGATGGCTGTCTACACAGGGGGACAAGATAAGATGGCTGCCTACACAGGAGGACAAGATGGCTGCCTACACAGGGAGACAAAATGGCTGCCTACACAGGGGGACAAGATGGCTGCCTACACAGGGGGACAAGATAAGATGGCTGCCTACACAGGAGGACAAGATGGCTGCCTACACAGGGAGACAAAATGGCTGCCTACACAGGAGGACAAGATGGCTGCCTACACAGGGAGACAAAATGGCTGCCTACACAGGGGGACAAGATGGTTGCCTACACATGGTGACAAGATGGCTGCCTACACAGGGGGACAAGATGGCTGCCTACACAGGGGGACAAGATGGCTGCCTACACAGGAGGACAAGATGGCTGCCTACAGGGGGACAAGATGGCTGCCTACACAGGGGGACAAAATGGCTGCCTACACCGGGGGACAAGATGGCTGCCTACACAGGGGGACAAGATGGCTGCCTACACAGGGGGACCTGATACCAGGGGCAGCCCCTTATACATGAATCTCATGAGTACACGTGGCAGTGACATGTCGGCTAGATCCACGTCCATTGTTCTACTCTATACTTTTTTTACCCAGTCACATAATCGTGTAGTGTCTGTTCTATAGACCAAAGCAGCAAGAATGGGTGACTTTTTCATGATAAAGTTCTGTTTACATTGGTTTCAGCAGAATCGCCATAATATTGTCTGTAATGGCTATGTTTGCGAACATCTCATATCAGAAGATTCACAGGGCAATTATCTTTCTAATACATATAGTATATTAGAATGTAGGATTCTGATGTCATTTTTATGTATTTGTTGGTCATACGTCAGAAATGATCAAAAACGTCATCAACAACTTGTCTGAAAAGTCCCCCTATCTCGCTGCATTGGTCTGGTTCGTTGTACCAGTTTATGAACCTGGCCACGCCCCCCTGGCTGGATGTGGCAGACTGATATTTAATTTCCGCTAGTTTTTCTCCCCTGCTGCTCCTGTGTCGTGAGTGTAATCTGACTGTGGTTTATTATTGTGGGTGTAAGGTGAGTGAGGGGTTGTATTTAGTTGTGTCTGCTGGGGGGACGAGTCACCTCACTCATGTTATGGTAATCACTATTTAGACCAATGGCTTTTTTTTTTTATTTCATGGTGAATACGGCCTACCAATGTTGAAGCAATGGGAGGGCCGTTCCCGAGGGGGGCGTGAAAACCCCTAAGCCTACGGCCATCGTGCAATACGGCCCAAGCACCACTCGTGCAATAACCACAGACTCGGTCACTTTTTTAATTAAAAAAATTCTACACCTTTCTTTAGAATGGTTTGGTGCATTTGGTGCAGTTTACTTATCATTTATTCATGTTGGCCCTAAAAAAAGAGTTTTTAAAACTGGTATTTGTGTTTTGTATTGCAAAATACAATGTAGCCTATGCATCCCATTATATTGTGTTTTATATTACAAAACATAATGTATATACGTATTTTCCTGGTGGCTGGTGAAATTGTCTTACCTAGACTTGCCCGAGTCATTGATTTTGATATATATGATTCCATAATAAAATGGAAAATATATAATTTTGTGAGAGTTTTTGATTTTGATACTTATTCTTTTAATATAATAAAGTGGACAAGATACTTTTTTTTCATGAAAAAAAAAGAAAAAAGTTTGACTAAAAAAAGTGGATAAGATACTTTTTTTCAGGGAAAAAATAAAGTTATACTATGTGTTTGTGATTGTATACCAATGACTGAGCTGGGGGAGGGGGGGGGGGGGTTGGTAGGAGGAGTAGAGGTGGAGACTGCGGCCAGTCTGTGCCTTACCGTACTGTAGTGTGTGTTGGTAGAAGGGGGTCTCTCGGACCAACCACTCACCTGCAACACACAAACATACACAAATATGAGAATAATGTCACACTAACTGATTTTTACTTTTTAGTTGTTTTTTTCACCAAATGATTTTCTAAAGCACAGTGCATGTTTGTATTCATCTTTCAATGCAAATATGATTATCTAATAACATTAACATACAGGATTGACTGATTGATCTGAACATTAAGTTTATTTCTTTTCAATTCTTGACAAACCATTTCATCAGTAGAGCTGGGTAATTCATCTTCATATTAAATTTTACCTCATATAATGTGTCAATGCGTTATGCCCTTGGTCATGATGCATGAATGCAGCCATGGTGAGTAATTCGCCAGTGCTGCACTCAAGCATCATTCTGACCCATCGAGGTTGACAGTCCTGAAGGGTCATCATGATGCACCAATGAAGCACCGGTGAGTTATCGACGAGGCTGCATTGGTGCATTATGACGACAAATGACATATTTTAGCAACATGCTGTCCATAAAGGGTTAAGTGCCAGCATCTATAGCACGGAGCTCATAGGCTACCTACCCATTCAGGACTGTGGGTTTCAATAATTGGTTATGTGAACAAGGCAGGCCCTATGCTGACCCCTCAGCCCCCATACCCAATCACCCCCCCCCCCTCACCCCCATACTGCCCACCAGCACCAGACCCTACAGTATCCCATAATAACAACCTAGTACCAACATCCGGGTTCTAGTAGCAGTCTGTTTTGACGTAATCCCCGTTCTACACTGCCCCCTGCCCCCATCCCATGTCATCTACATACATGTACCATGTACCTTAGGTCAAGAATTGCAATGGGGGGTGGATCCAAAGAAAGTTGCTTTCACTTTCAGTATAAGAAAAAACAAACAAAAAACTGTGCATTACTGCATGAAAGGGTGCACAAATGAATGCTTTTCGGCTTGCCGGTAAATTTCAGCGCCCCCCCCCCCCCCACCCCCTTTTGTTAAAAAATGGCCATTCCCTCAGTGGGAGGTTGGGTGAGGCGGTGGTGCTGTCCTCAGTCCACCTTGTGCTACATGTCGTGTACAGAGGTCACCCAGAGGTCACCCAGAGGGCAGCAGTGTCATGTACACCAACTCTGTCCCCACAGTTTGAATAAGCGCTACCGTAAAAGCTGCAGCTAGTACGCGAGTCAGATTGGCAGTGCGGATTATGGCATCGGCCCAGGGTAAGGGTGTGGCTTATACGCGAGTTTTTACTGCTATGGTACAGTACCAAAGTCGCCATAATCAGACCCCTGGTGCGGCTTATATGATCGGCCCAAAGTCGGGGTGCGGCTTATACGCGAGTTAGGCTTATACAGTATGCAAGGTTTTAGGGTAGTCTTGTATTAGTGCCAGAGCACACTATCTGTTAATTTCACTAAGGCAGGATCTTGAATGAGCACCTGTCTTGTATAAGAGCCAGGCAATCATGCCTCTAAAGCAATAAGCGCTAGGGCACTTGTACACGACGGTACGGTAATGGCATCAAAACTCCTCGTCAGGAATCCTGTACAGCAGATCCCAGAACACACACCATGAAGACAGCTCTCAGGTCATGGCCTCAATGCTGCTTCTACACAGTTAATGCCTCGTTACTGAAGTGGTGTGGTAGGGAAACACCTGTTTATATTTAATACAATAACTGGTGTATTCATGCCTGCTTATCTCCTTAGATACAGGTGTATTCATGCCTGTTTTCCTTAGTTACATATGTATTCATGGCTGTTTTCCTTTGTTACATATGTATATGCCTGTCTGCCTAGTTACCAGTGTATTTATATCTGTTTTTCTTAGTTACAGATGTATTCATGCCTGGTTGCCATAGTTACCATTGTATTTAGGCCTGTTTCCTTAGTTATTGGTGTGTGTGTTCCAGTTTTACTTAGTTACAGATGTATTCAAGCTGTATTCATGCCTGTTTTCCTTAGTTACAGATGTATTTATGTCTGTTTTCCTTCGTTACATGTAGGTATGGGTGTTTACCTTAGCTACTGGTGTATTATACAATGCCTGTTATGCTCATTTGCCATAGTTACTACCGGAGTATGTGTGTATTTATAAGTCAGTGCAGAGTGAAAACCTGGTGGGGATTGGACCCTTGAGTGAGGCCGTCCAGAATCACGTCCAAGTCTCGTGCCGTTATCACGTGACACGTTGCTAAGTAACAGCCCAGGTAACAGTACACCAGCAGTGTTCCGGATGTGGTCGTGTTTCTGCTATTATCGCCCAGAGTGAGGTGTGTTTGTTTGTGTGTGTCGTCACGTTTACTTTATCACACAGCGGGGTGTGGGGTGTGGGGTGCCGGGGGGGGGGGAGGCGGGAGGGGGGGGGCTCTAACTCTACCTAAATACTGCTATAAAGTAGGCTAAATATTCCCACAGCTCAGACTGGGGGTGGTATTGCCCTGTGAGCCTGTGACAACCTGTTACCAATATTACCAACATGCATGAGGTCTAGTCCCCAGCCGGACCAATGGGTCTATATCAGGGCACAGGGGCATTTAGGGGCTAAGTGACATGGGCCATGAGGCATCTCTTGAAATCGATAGTGGCTTGGGCATTTTTGGGACTGAGAAACAGCAGGGTCAAGTCCTCATCTACTTCTTGTAATGGAGAGGGGTAGCAGCGAGGGTTAACCCTTTTGAGGGCCACGAGTTGCTTTAGAAAATTGTAATAATTTGCCCTTTGTCATCATGATGCATAAATGCAGTCCTGGTGAACCTACTCGCCAATACTGCATTGAAACCCTTTGGGAATGTAATAACCTCGTCATGATGCATGGATGCAGCACTGGCGAGTTACTCACCAGGGCTGCATGCCTTAAGGGCATAATATATTAAAGAACTATGCGGGCCTCAAATGGTTGCCTAACCCCAGTTGCCATGGTATGTAGCGGAGTGACATGTTATGACGTACCGTTACACACACACATGCCACTGTAGTACAGCAAACTGCCCCCAGGTGGGGTGACAGGCAACAGGTGGCGACGAGGGTTCCTATTAATGTGCTCTGTCTTCCTGGAATGTTGCCACTTATGGTTCCTATTATTATGGCACAGTAAGGTAGGTTATTTCCCATAGAAAAGAGAAAAGACCATGGACGCTGCTCACGCCTTCAGGCAGGATCTTAGTACTGTGTTCCCAGACTGTAATGCTGTATGCCTTTTGTCGTCATGATGCATTCATGCAGCCCTGGTGAGTAACTCGCCAGGGCTGCATGAATGCTGACCTTCTAGGAGTATCACCCTGTTGCATGGGAATGGAGCTTTCATGCAGCCCTGGCGAGTCAGTCACTCATCAGGGCTGCTCTCAGGTATCACATAGCGCATTAAAGCAGTATGGCCAGTGTAGGGTCCCAAGCGGAAGGTTGCTGTGTCACTGTTCGATTTTAAGAAATCCCTAGTAACAATGGTAAAACAGGCCATTTTACCTGTTTACCGTAAAACCTCCCGTATAGGCTGCGGAGAGTCAGATCGGCAGTGCGGCTTATAGGATTGGCAGAGTCAGGATGCGGCTTATACGCGAGTTTTTGCTATTATAATTCAGTACAAACGTCACCATAACCAAATCACTAATGCGGCTTATAGGATCGCCCTAAAGCTGGGGTGCGGCTTATAATACTATTTGGGCTTATATGCAAGGTTTTACGGTTCCAGTCTAGAGCCCTCAGTGTGTCTGTGACACATTGGGTGTGTGTGTGTGGGGGGGGGGGGGGGGTTCAGGATCAGCGTTATCTCCCTAGTCCCCTTCACTGTACGTGTATAGCATGTACACCATGCTGTACACCGTACGGTACGAGGCGTCCCTTATCTCCCAATCCGCTAACCACTACACCATCCCGGGATTATACCACTACACCCTCCTACACTGTACTCCACAACCACTCATACACCTCCCAGCCTGTCTGATCAACCCAACATAGTAACCCTTTTAATAGGGCATGTCGTTAAAACATTACATTGCTTGTCATGATGCACCAATGACGCACTGGCGAGTAAACTGGTGTTGCACTGGTGCATCATGCCGATCCTTCGGCGGTGTTTTAGTATCAACCCAGTAGGATTGACATGATGCGTGAATGCAGCCCTGGCTGGAGTGACTCACCAGGGCTGCATTGCTGCATCATGACGACAAGAGGCATACAACAGTACAGTACTAGGATCCTGGCTAGGGCATGAGGTACTAAATGTCTTTCATCTTAAATTTCTTTATGGGAAAACCATACCTTACTTCTAGGTGCCATAAACTCGGGAACACACTCTACATATTTCTCCATGTCCCCGTGTTTAATATAAAACGCTGCATTGACCCCTGACTTCCGGTCACATGACCTCCGACCCAGAATACCTCGCGGCACGGCCACGTCCGGCGTGGTTACCATGACGACACGTCGTGCACGTCACCCACAGAGTACGTCATGAGGACAGACAGTGGGCGGGGGGGGGGGGGGGACGACCACCTATATCAGTGTATGGAAGCTGTATATATATATATATATATATATATATATATATATATATATATATATATATATATATATATATATATATATATATATGTATATATACATATATATATGTAAATATATATCATAATATATATATACTGTAAACGTAGATATTTTCGCTGGTGTGTATATATGTATATATATATATATATATATATATATATATATATATATATATATATATATATATATATATATAGATATATAGATATACATATATATAGATATAGATATAGATATATAGATATAGATATATGTACTGTTCTACCCCACATGGTATTACTTCTATTAGTAGCTTTTCTTCGGAAGACCAGAGCGGTAACAGTGACGTCTCCCACCCACACCCGTGTAGCTGGACGTCTGTCCAGTTCCACTGAACTTCTGATATAAACCAAGATATTGTGGACCTATTGCACACAAACAAACACTTAGAGTTAGTATATCCCATGATGGGGGCTCAAAAATTCCAAAACATGAGTCAAGATGTTCATAATGATCATATATCATTTCCTGCACGAGATATTTACATTCATTCCCTCTCTTTGTTTTTTGTATTTGGATATACCGGTATTCCTCAAATTCAGGGCCAAGGTACACATTTTGGGAGGCACAAATTAAGTTGTACCCATTACAAATGCACTAGAACAAGGCCCTAGAAGGCTAGCATGGCATTCATTAGGGCATTTAGGCCACTCAAAAAGTGATTTCTCATTACCAAGAATTACTGAGAAATCTGGCGAGGGAGGCTTTTTAATATTTCTTTTTGCTCGCAGGCTAAAACTGTATAGGATAATTTACGTTTTTGGGGCCAAATTTCACATTTTGTTGGTTAAGATTTAATTGATCTTAAAAAAAAGTGGAGAAAATATAAGTTATTTCTATTCCACTGCAATGCTGGCATTATTAGCTTTAAGTTGATACCAAATTTGACCAATCATGAATCTTGTCTATTTTATCAGGTTTTTCATCATTTTACATAGCAGTTCCACCAGTCCCATTTGCAGCCCTTGTGGCGGAAAAGGGTACTAGTTGAGCGAGTCTGCCCCCCCCCCCCCCGCCCCCAATGAAGATTTGCTTCCCACGCCCCTGACTACATGTACACTGAGTGACGGCGTCTGTAACTGTGTTGTGGTCAGTGATCTACCCGTCACCATGGTTACAGCTACGTTACGTCCCGGGGTTACGTCACATGTGCCTCTATATGGGTTAAAAATCGACACGGGCGACACGACGACACGGCCCTTTTAAAAATCGACACGGGCGACACGGCACTTTTAAAAATCGACGGACTCAGACATCTTTATAAGGTTCTAGTATGTTCTATAGACATAAAAATCGACACAGTGACACGGCCCTTTTGCTAAAAATCGACATGGCGACACGGCCAAAATTGTGGGGACCCATGTACGGGCACTCACATGACGTCACTAAATAGCACGTCACGTGACGTCTATGTCTGGTGCCCTGGGTATGTGTGTGTGTGTAGGGGGGGAGGGGGGGTGTAGCATTCCGTCAGGTGTGACCGTCACGTTAACGCTGTAAGTATAGACTATAGACTGTCTCTGAACTCATCACAAGCTGGCCTAGATTGAAACATCCCCCGATAGATCCATCCATAACCAAAACCGGAGAATTTGGCTTAACCTCCTTACTTGGTCTTGGAGGTCGTAATCCTCCATTACAGTTAATATCAGATACCATAACCTCACACCATTTACATAGGATTGCACGATACATTTGTATTGTCATTTATTTTAGCCTAAATCTGATCCTAAACTCTAGTGGCAACTCACCCTCTTCTGATACCAACGCTCTTAGACATCAGAGGTTTACAATGCTCTTTATGATGGCCAAATGACCCTGGAAAGGGGTTGTATGGTGTATGTAACTCATACCTGATTCTAATACCTGTCACCTCAAAATGGTTATGGTCATCCTCAAAATACACACACACAGTGAAACCCCACCCCGCCCCAGTAACCCCCTCCTCTGACCCGCCCACCCATTTAGGCCATTACATACTAAGGGAGTGGTCATTTTTTAACAACAGGGGGGGGGGGGGGGTTGGTGGATTTGGGGGGGGGGGGACCAACAAAATTTGGACCCGTTGAAGAGGGGGGACCAAAAAAATGTGGACCCCTCTTGAGGGGGTGACCAAAAGAATTGTACCCCTTTTTAGTGAAAAAGCCCGCACGTTATTATAGCTCAAAGGGGTGGGCTGCGCTCAATTTTAACTTGCCTGAGGGGGGGGGACCAAAAAAATTTCGACCACTCCCGGGGGGGGGGGGGGACTGAAAAAAGTTCAACCCGCTCGCGCGAAAATCCACCAACCCACCCCCCCCCCCCCTGTTGTTAAAAAATGACCACTCGTTAAGTACGTACCAGCGGATGGTTGAGTGTGGGGGGGGGGGGGGTGGCAGGGTGGAGCGGAGTGTTTAGATTCCACCCCGGGATTTCACCCTGGGCGGTGCCATATCAGATACCCTGGTTACCATGCCGCAGACTACACTGGGTCCCTGAGCTGTTGGTACAACACGCCTGTGGTAGGCTGCCTCATTGTTGGTAGGCTGGCCGTGGTCTCTAAACGTGTTGGATGCAGTTATTAGTAATGAGTCTAATCTGCAGCCTTTACAATAGGCCCTTAGTGGGGCAGGGTGACATGCTGGAACACGTAAGGCGGATCCCTCCCGACTCCCAGAGGGTGTGTGACTCTATAGCTGATAGAGTTCCCCTGTGACTATAATTCTTGAGATAACCTTTGATTTTCACGTCGGTGTTTATTATGATGCATGAATTCATGTATGTGTCTGTATGTATATGCCACTGTTATATTTACAACTACCGCTATACTTGAAAAGAGAGTACCGTACCGTCGTGTTTAAGCGCCTCGGCGCTTATAACTTTGGAGGGGTCTTTACCCCCGGCGCTTATACAAGACAGGCGCTTATTCAAGATCCAGTTTTAGTGCTTAAGAGTAATTTCAAGACCCTCATACCCTCGGCGCTTATACAAGACCGGCGCTTATTCAATACCCGGCGCTTAAACGCGACGGTACGGTATCTGCCTATTTGCGGCCAGGCTATCCCCCTGGTTGGATGGGGGCCGGGGTCAGGCCAGGACGGACACACACTGACACCACACACTGAGGGACGCTACCAGACCAGCCAAGTAACACTTGGCTGGTGACAGATCCCCACCATGTTCTGATTGGGGGAACTTACTTAGTGAGGTACCCATTACATGAATAGACATAGTAAAAGGTGTACAGGGCCAATGGAGGTGCCATGCATATCTCTAGACACTTAGCTTTCCATTCTAACCTCCACATGTGCCTGTTTGTGGAATAGATGTCAGTATACCAGTGGTTTATAAGACAAACCCTCTGTACACATAAGGCCTGGCACATAGCACGACCCCCAATGACCACAGAAGGGTCCATCATCGACTGTACATTAGTAAAGTCGATTCGGAATTGACAAACTGAGGGCTGGGACCCTGCTGTCTGGGGATCCGCCTGGGGGGGGGGGGCTCTTGGGGTACCACGCCCCCCCCCCCCCTGCACCCACCAGGATGTTTGGTGAAGGAGCCGGGGGGGGGGGGGTGGGGGGGGGGGTAGTGGTCAGTGACCCCGGCACACGGAGAGAATAGACAGACCAGCCGGCTGTGAGTCACTGACCACACGGCGGCCCAGGACGCAGGGACCCCAGCAGGGACTGGCTGCATCCCACACCACGTCCATTATACAGTTAGTATACATGTAGCCTATATACAGCGTTGTATGTGTCGGCATGATGCATGCATGCAGCCCTGGTGAGTCTGCCTAGTGAGAAGTGCCGCATTCATTAACGTGCTATGAGGGCCTTAAAGGGTTAACAGTGTCATGGCATGGATGGGTAGTGCCACTAGTGGGATCCAACCTGTTGTTGGCCCCCACTGGAATCCTTAACATTTCTGTACTAAGGCTTCACATAAAATAAAGTGAAATCTTTATTTGAAAGACCTCATATAAGCACAGGTCCCTGTGATTTGGAAGACTTGGCTTTTACTAAGTAATAGTATATTACTTCTTAAGTTTATTCTATGTTCCATGGGGTGTATGAGCTATATTACAGTTTGTCCCCATGGTTACTGAGATGCCCCATGGTTTAATACTGAGATGTGCCTACAGTTACTGAGACTGGGAGGTCCCCAGCGGCCCATAGTTACTGATGTGTCCCCGTGGTTATTGATATGTCCCCATGGTTACTGATGTGTCCCCGTGGTTACTGATGTGTCCCCATGGTAACTGAGTCTGAGATGTGCCCATGGTGCCTGAGATGTCCCTATAGTTACTGATGTGTCCCTATGGTTACTGATGTGCCACCATGGTTACTGAGATGTACCCATGGCATGGTGCCTGAGATCTCCCTATAGTTACTGATGTGCCCCCATGGTTACTGATGCGTCCCCATGGTTATTGATATGTCCCCATGGTTACCGATGTCCCCATGGTTACTGATGCGTCCCCATGGTTACTGATGTGTCCCTATGGTTACTGATGTGTCCCCATGGTTACTAATGTGTCCCCATGGTTACTGATGCGTCCCCATGGTTACTGATGTGTCCCCATGGTTACTGATGCGTCCCCATGGTTACTGATGTGTCCCTATGGTTACTGATGTGTCCCCATGGTTACTGATGTGTACCTATGGTTACTGATGCGTCCCCATGGTTACTGATGTGTCCCCGTGGTTACTGATGTGTCCCCATGGTTACTAATGTGTCCCTATGGTTACTGATGCGTCCCCATGGTTACTGATGTGTCCCCATGGTTACTGATGTGCCCCCATGGTTACTGATGTGTACCTATGGTTACTGATGCGTCCCCATGGTTACTGATGTGTCCCTATGGTTACTGATGCGTCCCCATGGTTACTGATGTGTACCTATGGTTACTGATGTGTCCCCATGGTTACTGATGTGTCCCCATGGTTACTGATGCGTCCCCATGGTGACTGATGTGTCCCCATGGTTACTGATGTGCCCCCATGGTTACTGATGTGTCCCCATGGTTACTGATGCGTCCCCATGGTGACTGATGTGTCCCCATGGTTACTGATGTGCCCCCATGGTTACTGATGTGTCCCCATGGTTACTGATGTGTCCCCGTGGTTATTGATATGTCCCCATGGTTACTGATGTGTCCCATGGTTACTGACGTGTCCCCATGGTTACTGATGTGTCCCCATGGTTACTGATGTGTCCCATGGTTACTGATGTGTCCCATGGTTACAGAGACGTGCCCTTACCGGGTGGATAATGATGACGCTGGGTTGGCCGCCTCACGAGGAGCCGACGCCGCCTCCCACCACGACCTTACTCCACTCTGCTGTCTGGTACTCCACGGTCCTACACTACACAACACAGACTGTGTCTAGACACCTACGGTATCACAGCTGACGCTACTCGTAATCCTCACTCGGCACACACTGCTGGCTACACTCCTCGTGCGGGTACCTCCACTCGTATAGATCCACTGTGGTGTCCTGATGGTATAAGTCACGTCCTAGCTGTGAGGGCTATCCCGTTATGATCCCGTGTGTGTGTGCGGGGGGGGGGGGGGGTCACTGTGTGGGTGTGGATGTGTGTGAGGGCGGGGGGGTGACTCTGTGGTGGAGGTGGACTCAGGGGGGTGTGGTGGGTAGTATTGAGGGGGTGTGTCCCTATTACCGCGGTGCTGGGGCCTGGTGTAAGTTAGCTGGTAGGGGGAGTACAGACTGTGGTACCAGTAGTATTGTTGTTACCGTGTGGTGTGTGGGAGATCTAACTGTACCCAGTGTCCAGTGGGTTCTACTCCTGTATGCTGCTACAACGTGTAAGGCCCCTGTGGTGGTGGTAGGTGGTGTGGGAGCGGTGCAGGCCGGGCCGTGACTGTGCGTCTAGTGGTGGTAGTGGTGGTGGTGGTGGTGGTGGTGGTGGTGGTGGTGGTGGTGGTGGTGGTGGTGGTGGTGGTGTGGTGGTGGTGGTGTGGTGGTGCTGTAGCCGTGACCCGGTCTCCGCTGTGTCAGGACGGACCCTCCCACTCACTACATGTACCTACACTGGCACACTGCGCCTCCTGCTGCATACACTCAGCACTGCGCGGGGAGCGCCGAGAACCACCGTGACCGGCCTGTGTGTGTATGGGGGGGGGGGGGGGGGTTACTCTGGCCGTACAGACCGCCTCCAGACCAGGCCTCCACGACCACTTAGCACGGGCACCTTCGGACACTCACACACGGGTAACGTAGGGTTACCCAGGGAGAGAGATCCAAAGGGAGTTTTAGCCCCCCCCCCCCCCCCCCCCGAGGGGGACTACTCTGGGTAACCACTACAACATGGGCCCTGGCGCTGTAGCCGCTGGTACCCTAAGTTGTGGTTGTTACTTCCCTCCATCAAGTGTCTGAGTGGAGAGTACTTAGGTCTAAAATAGGTCCCCATCTCTCAGCAGGCCACAGAAGCGGTAGCGGTGGGTTTCAAAATTAGGGGCTGGTGACTCTTTGACACCATCGAAGGCAGGGGGCGGTAACTCCAAGGGAGTCGTCAGTAATAAGGTCTCAGTAAGGTGTAAATGATTAAGATTCAAAGAGAACAATCATTATCCATGTGTGTTTAGTGTATTAATTGCATCAGGAGATAAAGGTAGTATTACAGGGGTCCCTGAAATAGCAGGGAGGCTTTAAGGGAATACGAGAGGATCTGTAAGGAATCTGAGAGAAGTCCTCTGCAAGCAAAAGGTGTTTTGGCGCAAATATTCAAAATCCAGTACCAGTTAAAGAGCCCCCCCCCCCCTCCCCAGGGCCCCTACTTCCATGACGCAGCCAGGATGTCCCTTTCTGGCCTCGACAAAATGCATCAAATTATCCAATAAGGACGAAAGTGACCTATCTAAAAAACACACACACTTGAACCATTCAAATGGAGGACCCTGAATATAGCTCCCCTATAGTAACTAACTACAACACTTAGGGAGTGCTCATTTTTTAACAACAGGGGGGGGGTGGTGGATTTGGGGGGGGGGGGGGGTAAACATTTTGGACCCCTTGACCGGGGGGGGGGGTAAAAAATTCAGACCCCTCTTGGGGGGGGGGGGCAAAAAAATTTCAACCTGTTTTGAGGGGAAAAGCCCGCGCGTTACTATGCTACAAAGGGGCGCGATCGCGCACGATTTTCGGCCTGCCGGGGGGGGGGGGTAAAAAATTTCGACCCCTCTAGAGGGGGGGGGTGAAAAAAATTCGCGCGCTCCGCGCGAAATCTCACCGCCCCCCCCCCTGTTATTAAAAAATGAGCACTCCCTTAGTGATATGATTAAGAAATAGGAATATCAAGATAAAGACGTTCAGCCTTGATCTGATAAAATATTTGCAGGAAAAATAATTAGATACTAAACGTCCTGCAGACAAACAGGAATTTCTGGGGAAAATCAGCAGGAAGAGTTGAGTGTGTGTTTGGTTCCCTGAGCAGAGTTCCCGAACACCCCCGGCCGTCCCGCTGCCGCTAAGCCGCGGGACGGAACGCGGCGCGCACCGACCCAGTCTTGTAGTCGGGGATCCCCCCCCCCATCCCCCCCCCCCCAGCCTACAGCCGGTATGTTGACCTAGATCAGCTGTCTGCAGGGGGGGGGGGGGGTGCCGGGAAGGCTCCCCGTCAGGCTGCAGTCTGTCACGGCGGCGTCAGGGATCAGCCAGAGCCCACACGGGGACAACTTGGCTCACTTTGGTGTTTGTATGGACAGGACTTCACTGCAGGAGCACACCAGTGGCTCCAGAGGTGTCAAAAACCACCTGGCGACCTGGTACCATAATTGAACGACCTGGCGACTTTTGAACAGATTTGGTTGTAGTAAAATGGTCTAAAGAAGAAGCGACTTTGTGGCATTGGGCCCTAATGCCCTTTATAATTTCGACGACTTCCCGACCTTAGAGGGGGGGGGGGGGAGGAGGGGCTCTGCATCAGACAGGAATGTAGCTAGTTTCTGCAGGGTGGATCCATGCGCCTGCATGGTGGTGGTGGGGTCATACCCCGTCCGTGCCCTCATACAAAACCACCAACCTGCACAGTACAATGGTGCTCTTGTACCCCCCCCCCCAACACACCACCTACCCATTATGCCTCCCCTGCAGTCCAACCCAGTACAAATGGAGTCTATTCCCCTCTGGGACCCCCCCCCCCCCCCCCCCACTGCTCACATCTGGATCCCAGTTCCCAGTCAGTGTATAGGGCTATACCGGGATCGGATTTGTTCCTGCAACCACTCTGTATACACTGACACCAGCAATCTTGTGAGACCTTGGTTCTGCTCTCGTATTGCAGCTTGTTTCCCGGAAGCTATGGTGTGTACGTGTCTGGTCACTGCCTAAGTCTCACGATAATTGGCGAGCACAGAACTAACATGGCTGCCCATATGGAGAAACCCGAGGTAGTTGGGTGGGGGGGGGGGGGGGTGCATAATATACACCAGAGACTAGTCAGTGACTGAGCCCAGCACCAAGTCAGGCCCTGTAGCCACTGTAGGTAGTCCCCACTCCTTGGTAGACAGGCTATTCTGTGTGCCGTTACTCCACAAGGCTCTGACTGTATTTACTAAGGCACCCGGGGGGGCCACTCCCTCAGATTTGGATACCATGTGTGAACACGATTCCAAGGGAAAGGGTCCGTTTTTGGGTCCTAGGCACGGGCCCGCGAGGGTCCTTGATAAGGGGTGCTTTTTAAGCTAATTTTGAGAGAAAGGGGTACGTTTTTAGAGCTTTAAAGGGTAATTTTTACTTTATTTTGCTATAATATTTCTTGGTCACCTTTGAGAAGGGGATTTCTTTCAGGGTCACCCGTAATTAGGGTATATCTTTCAGGGTCATCTGTGATTTAGGTCTGTTTTCTTGCTAATTTTCCCTTGAAAAGGGTATGATTTTTGAAAATCTCGCCCCTTGGCAAGGGTACCAGATTTGAGGTGATGTTCACACATAGTGACTATAGAAAAGACAGGGAGTGGCCCCCCCGGGCTAAGGCATTATAAAGCTGCTGCTTTGTACACATACAGAGCTGTTATCAGCAAGTCAGAGAAACACGCTCACTCATCTAGTCATGAGGATGTGACCTAGATGTACCTGTGTACAAAAGTCATCACAGTACAATGTATGCTACAGGTACATGTCTAATATGGGACAATAATGTACATCATGCATGAATAAACCTACATGAATAGTCTATTAGTGTAGGAGCCCTTGATGGGGGTCACCATGTCCCAATCTCCCATGTCACTATCTAATTTTTCCTCCTGTCCCATGTCACTAAGCCCCAAAATTAGAGTCTAAGGGCCACATAGTCCATGCCTTGCGTCGTTAATACGATGCAGCAATACCAATCCTGTTGTGTACGGTCAGTATGGCCGTTTTTGTCAGTGCTGCATTCATGCATCAGATGACGACCGAGGGCATGATGCATTAAGGCATGATGCTGTCCTTAAAGGGTTACCGTACCGTCGCGATTAAGCGCCGGGGCGCTCTTCAATTTGAAGGGGCCATTAAACCCAAGATAGGCGCTTATTCGAGATCCTATTTCAGTGCTTAAGGAATGTTTCAACACCCCCTGTACCCCCGGCGCTTATACAAGACCGGCGCTCTTTCGAAACCGGCGCTTTATCGCGACGGTACGGTAATGTCTAAGTTAGACACTAGGTCTCATGGTATGGGGCATGTACATAAAGCCTGACCTGGGGTGCCGATATCAGAGCCATTCATCCTGAGTTAGAACCACAGGAATGCCCCCCCCCCCCCCCACACACACATACAACCACACTGAGTAACCTCCCGGCCCCTATCTCCACTCGGGACTCTCAGCTGGCTGTTTTGTGTCTGTCACACAGTCTGTACAGCTCCAAGCCTAAGGTCATGGTAGTCTACATGTATTATAGAACTTTCCCAACTATTTCTGGCGACCAGAAAAATGCTCAAACATATAACTATGTAGCATCTTCACGGTCTTTACCCAATTTTGATGAAACCATTTTGATACCAATCTTTCCAAGCAGCCAGAGGGAATACTTTTATAAAACATGGAGACATATTTATAGATTTCAAATGTTGCCCCATGGTTAATTACTTTTTTTTATTTAGATATATTGAAAATCTGAGCGGATAGAGGAAAATTCTTGCTAAGTATAAATTTACTTTTGCATATTGCATGAAACCTCAGGGGTAGATCCGTTCTCCAAGTTTAATATCAAAACGTTCAACTAACTGGTATCGGCTGCATGCCCACCAGCAGCAGCATGTTGCACATTCCACACACCGCCCCTATAGGGGTCAGTCTGGTCGCCCTGTGGGCGCATCCATTGCTTGATCTGGTAACCGGCGAGATAAGCACTGATACAGCAATCACAATGGGTACAGGCTGTTACATAATGCACCCTAAAAATTCCGCAGTGAAGGCCAGGGAATTATCTCATTGGTTGATAATGCATCCAGCTAGACGCCTATACACACACACTCTACGGTAGGATTCACCAAGAGTTTAGTAATTGTATAACGAGGCAAAAAGCACCTCCCTGCACTACTGAGGGAGTCATCATTTTTTTAACAACAGGGGTGGGTGAACAACAAAAATTCAACCCCTTGACGGGGGAGGGTGTATGGGGTAAAAGAATTTCGACCCCTCTTGGGGGCGGAGGGCGGGGATGTAAAAAAACTTTCACCCGTTTTGAGCGGAAAGGCCCAAGCGTTAAATGCTTCAAAGGGCCCGCGCACAAGCTGATTCTAGACCCGTTGGGGTGGGGGCTGGGGAATAAAAGATTTTGCGTGCCCTGCGCGAAAATCCCCCCCCCCGTTGTTTAAAAATGATCAGTCCCTAACCCATGTCCCCTCCAATCTCCACCACTCACACAGCCCCCCCCCCCCCTACACACACAGAGTGGTTGTGGTATGTGTTCCGGTTCGCTGCACACAGGCCTCATGCATGTTTAATACATGGAGAATGCTGGCCCCACCTCTCCCAATCCCCACTACATAGTGTACCTAGGATAGCATGTGGCCCTGAAGGACATTATATTGTTGTACTTTAATACAGCTTTAACCACAGCCATATGGATACTTTTTTGTGATTTTGTAGATCGTAAATTATTATGACAACCAGCCATAATTAATCTTAAAATATTTGATATTACTGATTTTCACCTGAAATTATTTGAAATACAATACTTTCGTTTGAGAAAATGAAAAACTAAAATTTCTGAATGAAAAGGTGAATAATGTCTAAAATAGCTGACATGGGCCACAACGTCTACCTGTATTCAGCTTCGGCCTCACCGGTCTAGTGTTCATTCATAAAATATTTGATATTACCGGTACTGTTGTTTCACTTGAAATTATTTTCAAATGCAATATTTTCTTTTGAAAATGAAAAGTAAAATTTCTTAATTAACAGGTGAATACTGTGTAAAATAGCTGACATGGTCCGCAAGGTCTACCTGTATTTAGCTTCAGCCTCACCGGTCTAGTGTTCATTCACAGGTAGAGGTCTGTCGCGGAGGTCAACGTTAGCTCGGGGGTCAAACCTGTCGTAAATGATGACACATTATTTTATACCCAGGGGGCATTGCGGCAGCATGTTGCCACGTTGACCAGAACCTCCTCCTGTAACCTGCCTTCTGTGAATATAGACCATGTCCCACTCCCCCGGGCACTCCCTTCTAATGTGGTCATACTTTATTTCACCGTATACATATTTTCATGGAATTCATGGGAATTAAAATAGTTTAAAGTCATTGCATTAAGTACATGCGAAATTGCAGATATTAGCTTTTCGGTGAAAATGTATAATCGCAAATATATCTATTTTCACAGTATAACATATACTGATACCAGAGCGCCATGTCCCACGCCCTGCTATGTCATACCAGAGAGCCATGTCCCACCTCACACTATATCATTTCAGAGAGCATAACATATTTCTGTTACTTCTATACCAAATCTTACATGTATACAATTCGTACCATTCATTCTATTATATAGTCTATTGTTAGGCCTCTTCTCTAGGCTCTTGGGCAAGACTCATACATGTAGCTCACTGACAAAGTGTATCAAATTGCTGTTTGCTTAGAGTTGGGCCTCCAAGTACTAGTTCAAATCAATCTTAAAACCAGTGAGTGGCAGGAGGCTCAGGGTCTAAGATTGGTTTGTGCTATAAGCATGCCAGGCTGACAGGTGTATAGAATATTCATATTCCAATCTACAATATGAATAATGCACACTCCCCCGCTAACTGTCAAGTAGCAAGTAGCAACATTTCAGAGTGTAATTTGTCAGAGCCTGGTGAAGGATTTAAAATTATTTTAATGATAATGTTAAATAATTATAATCCTTCTAAGGCTGTGACGACACAGATTGGCCCAATAACCCTCGTGCTACAGCACTACCCACCCAAAAGTTCATGGGAAAATAAAACTCAAAGATTATGTTTAAAAACTGACGAGCTACCCCCAGTTCTGACACTATACAAGCACCCTGCCCCACAGTATGTGGGAGCCGTACCCAGGGTCCTGGTCAGCCTGTGTGGATGGTGGGGCCCTTGATGGGGGCGGGGGGTCCCAATGTCGCATGTCAATTTTAAGAAATGCCAATGTCCCATGTCACTAATGAAAAAGCCATGTCGCTAGTGTCACTAAGGGGGTTGTTTGGGGATGCAGGCCCCCCGGAAAATTTAGGAATTTTCCTATGAAATTGGCGCATTCAGAGTGGTTTGAAACAGGTTATAATCTAGGCCTATATCTTGTGAAAATTTTGGAATTTACACATAAATTGATGTGTTCTGAGAGAGGTTGAGCTTGTCATTTGAGAACATTATGGGAATTTTACTGTGAGATTGAATTTTAGGGCTTTCTGAAGTTGTGGGTCTATTCACAGCCATGTCACTAAGGACAATGTCGCATGTCAGACTTAAGAAATGCTCCATGTCCCATGTCACTAGTATAGCCATATCCCATGTCGATTTTAAGAAATGACCATGGCGCCATATCGGATTTAAGAAATGGCCATGTCGCCCTATCGAATTTAGGGGTCTAGGGCCATGATGGTGACTGTGGCACCAGAGGTAACAATAGAGGCGCTAACCACCTTTATAAATCTCATTACTGAGTGGCTGATGCGGCAGGTCTGGGCTGACACCAGGTCTGTGTGAAGCAGCTTGGTACTCACTGACCGCCACCAGCTTCTACTCCACCAACCATGGGACCCTTCACACCACGGTGACCACAGTCCAATCCGTCACCATGGTGGGAACAATTTGACTCATCACCGTGGTCAGTTGGTCTGCCATCACCATGGAGACCAATAAATTGTAGTTAGCAGAGGGACTGATGACTCCTGTTACCAATTCAGCTCCAATCACCATGATGACCAACTTTTGGCTGTAGGAACCATCAGAATTCTCATGGTTATTGACCTCTTGTAACCATGGTGACCACTTTACGTTACCATAGTGACCACTTTATGTAACCATGGTGACCACTTTATGTTACCATGGTGACTGCTTTATGTAACCATGGTGACCACTCTATGTTACCATAGTGACTGCTTTATGTAACCATGGTGACCACTTTATGTTACCATGGTGACTGCTTCATGTAACCATGGTGACCACTTTATGTTACCATGGTGACTGCTTCATGTAACCATGGTGACCACTTTATGTTACCATGGTGACTGCTTCATGTAAGCATGGTGACCACTTTATGTTACCATGGTGACTGCTTTATGTAACCATGGTGACCACTCTATGTTACCACAGTGACCACTTTATGTTACCATGGTGACCACTTTATGTTACCATGGTGACTGCTTTATGTAACCATGGTGACCACTCTATGTTACCATGGTGACCACTCTATGTTACTACAGTGAACACTTTATGTTACCATGGTGACCACTTTATGTAACCATGGTGACCACTCTATGTTACCATGGTGACCACTCTATGTTACTACAGTGACCACTTTATGTTACCTTTATGTAACCATGGTGACCACTTTATGTCACCATGGTGACCACCTCATGATAAGACGTCCTGTGGGCTGCAGCCTGCCGACCTGTCACCTGACCTGACCCCTGGAGGCCTGTCACAGAACTACTGCAGCTGCCCTGAGGCTGTGTCCTCCTCCCACCAGAGGGCAGTCCTCTACCACAGGACAGATGGACACTGCCACACACAGGGAGGGCTAGTTTATGTATCATTGGGGGGGGGGTGGCATTATAAGGTCTTCTAGCTATCTCAATACTTATTCAGAAGTAGGGCCAACAGAGTCGTAATACTGGGAGATGATCAAGCCTTTAAACCATGGACCACTGTACTATATAAAGGGCTGAGTACCTGTCATGCCTGCACTCTGACTGTTGCTGCCAGGGGCAGCAAGTTCTATGCCTTTAAATGTTGCGGCCGGTTCACCTAGACTAACACTTCCTTACAGTAGGGCCTGGGCACAAATACCTAAATTGCCCATGCTGAATAGACCACCCCTAAACCACCCTGCAACATCTTCTCCCCTCCACCAAAGATCTCATGCCCCCTTTTCCTTTCCCCCAACTGCTCTGTCTGCTCCTACAGCAGCAGCAGACACTTAGTGCTGGGCCGGCTACTTGTAAAGGGGCCCGTGCTGCCAAGTGTTACCGAGTGTTTGCCCCTTCAAGGCGGCCACTGAGCAGACTACTCAACAGCTTCTTAGTTCTCAGCCTGCTCTGTGCCTCTTCTTATACAGGAGTCTCAGCCTACCAGCCCAACACTGCTCTCGTTCCCTCCAGCCTCGGCCAGCAGCTTATCTTACCAGTTGCATAGCCTGGGAGCAAGCAGCCATCTGGTCCAATACACATAATTGTGCCTCTACATGGGTCCCCTCAGTTTTGACCGTGTCGCTGCGTCGATTTTTAGCAAAAGGGCTGTGTCACTGCGTCGATTTTTATGTTTATAGAGTATACTGGAGCCTCATAAAAATGCCTGTGTCCGTCGATTTTTAAAGGGGCCGTGTCGCACGTGTCGATTTTTAAAGGGGCCGTGTCGCACGTGTCAAATTTTACCCATGTAGAGGCACATAATTATTTTAATTACCTCTTTCAAATGAAAGTGTAGCCTAAATTACCCCCTTTGATCTAGATAAAATCTGTCTGTAGTTAGGTGTGTATTGCCCAATACACACATTTGGTGCCACCAAACCAGTGCAAAAGTCAAGAGAAGGTTTGCTCCCAGCCCATAGCATGGTATTGGGCTGGGAGTTTGAGACTGGGTTCCCTCTGCTGTACGGTCTGGGAGCAGAGCTTATTTTCACTCCCAGACCTTATTTTCACTCGATACCCATTTGCACCACATTGTTGGTGCGGATCAGATGTGCATTAGATAATATATCCAACTTCAGACAGGGACTTATCTAGATCAAATGGGCAATTAAAGGTACAGGTTGGATGGGGGCTGTACTGTGGATTTAACACCTGAACTTAAAAGTGGTAATTAAAGTTGTATTGGTTTGGATTGCAACCTGCTCCCAGGCTCTTCAACTACATTGTAGTAGGATAGGGGCTGGCAGGGGGCTGGTTTTACTAGGCATTTACAGGCTGACTGCAGCACACCTATAGCGATGACTCTGGTTTCTCCGTATGGGCGGCCATGTTAGTTCTGAGCTCGCAATCTATCGTGAGACTTAGGCAGTGACCAGACACTCACACACCATAGCTTCCGGGGAACAGGCTGCAATACGAGAGCAGAGACAAGGTCTCACGAGATTGCTGTTGTCAGTGGACCCAGAGTGGCTGCGGGAACAAGTCCGGTTCTGGTAGAGGCCTATAGGCGTGTAGCTTGTTGAATTATCAACCAATGAGATAACTCCCTGGCCTTCACTGCAGAATTCTTAGGGGGCATTACATAATAACCTGTACCCATTGTGATTGCTGTATCAGTGCTTGTCTCGCCAGTTACCAGATCAAGCAATGGTGCCCCCTACTAAGGAACCTGCAACAATGGTATACTCCTGGCTCTCCTCACAGGCTGACTATGATATAAGGTATACTCAGTGCTTCTCAACCTTTTTTTGCTACATGAATGAGTGAGTGAGTAATGGTTGTTCAACGCGATGTCGACATCTAAGGTCATATTCACGCCGAGAAAGCTACATCAGACATCAGTTTTACAGATACATACATGTGTCTGTGTCTGCGCATATGGGCATCAGGCACACAAAAGAGGGGACAGAAAAGAGCAGATATAGACCATTTTAAGATGAGCTAGGGAAGTCTATATGAATTATGCAAGATGGCGGTGGTGCAGGAAATGGTCATAGAAGTTACCTTCGTGGCTCGTTTAAGCGCCCGCATGCTTAAAGATTTCAATATGCGCTGTGCTCCAAACACTTAAATTAATACAATTCTGGCGCTTATTCAAGATACAGGATTTTAGCGGCAAACATGGTGTACAAGATTCTCTGTGTCTTTTTATTGGAAACTGTGTTTCACATGTTTTTATTGAAATAATCCAAACCTACTTGAAAATAAAAGGAAATTCCATGCATGACTAGAGATTCTTTTCTATTCCCAAACACTACATGGTATAAACTAGAGGGATTTGATGACCTGTAAGGGGTAATTGATATTACTCGTCCCTCTCACACCTGTACTCTGACATTGTCGGTCACCCTCTGCTACCCCCCTGCAATCGTTAACTCTTTAAGGACGGCATGTCGCTAAAAAGTCACATTTGTCATCGTGCACCAACGCAGCCCCGGCGAGTAACTCATCGGTGCATCATGCAGATCCTTGGGAATGTATCATCAGCACATGAATGCATCACTGGTTGTCAGTAACTTGTCAGGGCTGCATTCATGTATCATGACAACACAGGGCATGCTGCATTAAAGTACTATGTGGCCCTTAAAGGGTTAATCCCTATACACTTCACCCCATGGAACCTGCTGTGTCCCCCGGCCGGTGTAAAACACATGACCATGTCTGCCACGCTCTGTTTAACACCCATACATCTAAGGGGCCGTCCATTAATTACATACGCATGAAGAGGGGGTGGGGGGGTTAGGCAAAATGCGTACAGATGCGTACAGGGGGGGTGGGGGGGTCTAGGCCCATTTTGGCATACGCATTGTGTACGCATGGGGCCGATTTTTTGGTCATTTTATAGTAAAATTGGTACCTTTTTAGTCCAAATATTCAACAACATTTTGAAAATGTTCTTATAGATTTTCCAAACATGACATATTTTTTGCCCCCCTCTCCTACCAACTAGCCATAAGTACCCCCCCCCCCCCGGGCCATTAAGTTCTGCTTTTGCAAAATGCCCTTCCCTCCTCCCAACAAATCGCAAATGGTGGTTAAATGGTCATATCAATTTGGTTCTGATCACCCCATCAGGGAGGCTTATCAAGTTTTGCTGAGGACCTTTTTTCACTATGACCTTAAGCTCCTATCTGCACAATGCCCCCCCTCCCCCCTATATGGCAATATATAACTCGACTCTTAGCTTGACCAGCCCTGGCACTGGCGAGTTACTCGCCAGGGCCGCATTCATGCATTGTGCCCACCAAGAGCATGGTGCATTAAAGCATTATGTCGTCCTTAAAGGTTTAAAAGATGCATATTCCCAAAGAGGAGTTGCTCTCCGTTCCTCCCCCTACATACGCACCTATTAACACAAAGTTTCCTCAAATTATTTTATAAGATTCCTTTATTTTATCGGGGGGGGGGTAAAAGTTAAATGCGTATGTACGCATGGGGGGGGGGTAGTCCAAATGCGTACATGGTGCAACAGGGGGGGGTGGGGGGGTCTATTTTTGCCGAAAATGTGCGTACGTAATTAATGGATGGCCCCTAACCTCTCCACAGGTAACCCCCCCCCCCCAACCAACCCAGACACAATTAACACTTTAAGGGCTGCATAGTGCTTTAATGTGCTATGATGATGCATTGGTGCAGCCTTTTGGGGAGACTACTCATCAGGGCTGTATTCGGGCATCATGCTGACCCTTCGGGCGAGTATCAACCCCGTAGGGTCGGCATGATGCTTGAATGCAGCACTGGCGAGTTACCCGCCGAGGCTGCATACATGCATCATGATGACAAACGGCACAGTGCATTAAAGCACTATGCGGCCCTTTGAAGCATTAAGGCACTGACTGCGTTGTGGGTCACATGACACAATCATGGTTTAGTAGGACTGCCTTTTCCCACCTCCTTCCCAGGATCTTGGAGAGCTACAAGTAGCGTCCTCAGGTTTCTGGTGTCTTTCCCACCTCCGGTGTGGAGACAGGAGAGGGGAGGTACGACTTGTATGACCTTGGTGGTGTCTCATGACCTCTGGCTGACCTTGGACCTCAGTGAGATAATTGCTTCACCAGGTGTGCATTATAAAAGAAAAAACCTAGTCACTTCTTCTCTACATGTTTGTTGCCTTGGGTGGTTATGGGGCTTTCTCAGTGATACTGATAGGGACTAAGAGAAGGGAGAGGTTTGCATACAATTTGTTAGAACTGGGAGCCAACCTTTGTTGCAGTTGTATTTAAGTAGGATGTAAATATCACCTGTATGCATCTCATCTTTATATCACCCAATTTATGTGATAATAATTGATATATTTGTATATAGCTGGAGGTTCAAATTCTGGAGGTTCAAATTCATTCACTAAAAGCCACCTTGAAAACCAATGTTGGGATCTGGTTGTGTTGTTTATATCATAAACTTCAAAATTTCAAAAACAGAGAACTCCCGAGTAGATAAAAATTTCACATTTTGATTAATTTTGTGTAGGAAATTGACATTATCTTTAGCAGAAACCCCAGTAAAAAAGGAGGAATTCCTGCATGAGTGGGAACAGTGACTCTCAGTAGCTAGGTAGCTGTACACTGGGCGAACCGTCGGTGACCAGTGGGAACCGGTGATTAATTAATCCCTCTGTGGCACAAAAGTATACAAAAGCTACAATTTGCTGTAATCAGCCCATTATATGGGAATTAATCCTGGCTAACTCTACAAACATGTCTAATGGCTTCTTACACAGCGGTGAGGCAGCACCCCGTGTTGTATGTAGGAGTTGTGTCAGAAGTCAGGGAGGACAAAGGGGGGAGGTGGGCAGTGCTACAACAGCATGGGGTGGGCAATGCTAACCCTGTAAGGACCGCATAGTGCTTCAATGCATTATGTTCATTATTGTCATCATGCATGAATGCAGCCCTGGCAAGTAACTCGTGTTTAACATTGTGACGACCCGATGGGATTGATACTTCCTGGACGGGTGGGCATGATGCCCGAATGCAGCCCTGAGGAGTAGACTGGCCGGGGCTGCATTCATTAAATCAATTCATGACGATAAAGGGCATACATGCAGCACATTAAAGCAGTATGCGGCCCTTACAGGGTTACAGACCTGTACACAGCGTGAGGCCGGGTGAGACTCAGGCACTGCCGATAAGTTCCTGATCCAAGCTCCATGTGGTGAGGGAGTGGCCATTAGTTAGCAATGAAGGGGGGGGGGGGATTTGTGCGTGAGCAGGTAAAAATTTTGTCTGTGCCCCACCATCCCCTTCCTTGAGAGGGATCGACAATACTCTGACGCCTCCCCCCCAAGAGTTTTTGAACTATACACAATAGTAATGCACAGGCCTACGGTAATTGCTTACAATTAAAAAAAAAGAAGTACTTGAAAGGGGTGTTTATCCCCCCCCCCCCCCCGTCAAGTCCAGAGGAGTCAATATTTCTCCCCCCTCCCACCACTCCTGTAATGTTCAATAATGCCCAGTCCCTAAGCCTGGGTATAAGGCTGTGTGTGGAGGTGGGTGGAGGGGGGGGGGTGAGGAATGTAAGAGTTCATGCAGCTCAAGTTCTCTACAGACCACAGGCACAGTGCTATGTGGGCGACCCCCCCCCCCCCATACACACACCTCTACATGTACATGTAGCAGCCCCCCCCCCATACACACACACACATACCATAAAAACCTCGCGGCTTGTACGCGAATCACTCAGCTTTCTTTAGATACCAAACATGCCTATACAGGGTGAGGCTTATACGAGCATTTTTATATGTATAGTACAGTTTCAGAACCCCTCTGCGGCTTATATAATTTGACAAAGTTAGGTGTGCGGCTAATACGCGAGGTTTTACAGTACACAGCATGTACAAGGACCTTTAGACTGCAGCAGGACAGATCAGGGTCAGTGCTAACCCCCACACACCGCTCTACGTCTAGACCTGTCCCAGTCCCTGCTCCCACAATGGACAAAACAAACACTACCCCAGTCACATACAGCCCATCTACAGTGTATAGGCCTCTACCGGGATCGGACTTGTTCCTGCAACCACTCTGTATACACTGACACCAGCAATCTCGTGAGACCTTGGTTCTGCTCTCGTATTGCAGCTCGTTTCCCGGAAGCTATGGTGTGTGAGTGTCTGGTCACTGCCTAAATCTCACGATACATTACGAGCTCAGAACTAACATGGCCGCCCATACGGAGAAACCAGAGTCATCGCTATACCACTGCCTCAACAAGGGGGATAAATCCCACCCAAACGTCGGAACTCTTGGGAGCAGGATGCCTCGTTGCTAAGGCCAGGCAAAGGGTCTAGCTACGTAGGCAATGTACTAGAAGAAGTCACCTTTTTGCAATTTCCTCTTCAAATGTTGGTACTAGGACATAGTGCATCTCAATTATAAAGGATATTTTGAATATCTTTCAGATTTTGCAATGCATTTTGTTGTAGGTTAACTAGATCTCTTGCGATAAGGAATTTAACACCTTTTTCTAGTACATTGCCTACATATCTAGACCCCTTTGGGGAGGTGTTACCTTTGGGGAGATACGCCTGATAAGGGCCACGCTGTACTGCGTGACGTAGCTTCTGCTCCCGAGAATAACTATTATATTCCCTCCACTACTTGGTGTAACATCAAACCCCGATAGATTTAAGTTTTTAACTCTCCTGCCCACAGCTTGTCTGGTGTTGTGGCCCGGGGGGGGGGGGGGGGGCACTCACTCTATGTCAGTACCCGCCGACTGCCAAACTACCGCCTGCCTAAAAACAGGGGCTGCCAAACCATCGCCCCTAAAAATTACAAAGGACCGCCCCCTGATTCCTCACATAGGTGTCACCGCCCCTGTTATTTCAGGTACCCCTGTAAAACTACCTGTATTTCCTGATGCAAACAGTGCAGTAGACACGGATAATAATTGTTTTCTTTACATTTTATCAATTATATGTAACTGAGACCCAATGACTGGCCCCTCCTCTAGAGTTACCGCCCCCTATCTTTAAGGGTACAAAGAGTCACCGCCCCCTAATTTTTAGATCCACCGCTACCGCTTCCGTGGGGCGTTTGGAGGTGGGTAGTCATTTTAGATCTGAGTGCCCCCCCCCCCCCCCGGGTGTTGTGGTCTCTGGTTAAACCCCAACTACAGGCACAGGGATAACCTTAAAGGCCCAGCGCCCCTATATAAAGAGCTGAGTACCTGTCCCGACTGCACTCTGTCACTGGACGTGCAGTAAGATCTGCGGGTTTAAAGTGGTATAATCACCAAGCGTATCCCACTCACAAGTTTAGTACTGTTCTAGTCTACTATCATCTATGTGGTTAAGTGCGACTGGTGAAAATGCCCCTTTAATTATATGCCATGATATCCCATGTACCACTTTAAAGAGGACTTAATGCATCATACCAGAGACATGAAGTCCCTGATCTTACCCTTGGTCGTCATGATGCATGAATGCAGCCCTGGCGAGTAACTCACCAGGGCTGCATCCAAGCATCATGCCGGGTTGAGACACTTCCGTAGATTCGGCATGATGCACAAATGCAGCCCTGGCGAGCACTGGTGCATCATGATGACAAATGTCATCTTTTAGCAACATGCCGTCCTTAAATGGTTACATCTAGATATCCCATAATACCTGCATGATGTCATGGCTCATGAAGCAAAACGTGTACAGGCATTGCAGACAATCTAGTGGTATCCCTGGTGGTCACAAAGTCACGACACTAACTGGTTCCATGTCACGACATTTACAGGTTTTGTCGAAAAATTATCGCTCCAGGTCGAAAATTACTGCTCTCCGCAGACACATTCATAACAGCTAAATTCAGAGTCCCGGTATTACATTTGTAATTTCTGACTCAGAGCCTGAACAGCCTTAGCATTATGACGCTAGTAGATTATATTTGCTGATTACCATTAGGGACCATTATACTTTACAATACAGCTCCTGCAAGCTAGCTTAGCCCTTTAAAGATGGCATTGGTGCTTTAACGCACCACTATGCCATTTATTGTCATGATGCATGAATGCAACCCTGGTAGGTAACTCGCTGCATTTGTTTAACATGCGGACTCTACAGGGTTGAGGCAATCTACAAGAATCGGCATGATGCACCAATGAAGTGCTGACTCTGCATTGGCGCATCATGCCGACACATGCTGCCATCATGCCGTCCTTAAAGGGTTACTTAATACGCGCAGATCAGGGCGGGCTCTGAGACAATGAGAACTCAGCAGAAAGTAGGTCTTATTGTGTATTATGTGTGTGTGTGAGAAGTGGCTACAGCCCTTACTCATTAGCCCTTTGAGGACAGCATGATGCCTTAATGCATCATGCCCATGGTCGTCATGATGCATGAATGCAGCCCTGGCGAGTAACTAACCAGGGCTGCATTCAAACCTTATGAGATTAAGACACTCCCAAAGGGTCGACATGATGCACCAATGCATCCCTGGTGAGTTACTCGCCGTGGCTGTTGGTGCATCATGATGACAAATGTCATCTTTTAGCGACATCTGTCCTTAAAGTGTTAAGGTACTTAGTGCTGCACTATAAGCTGACATAGATCTGGTTATTAATATACAACTAGATCTGGAGCACTGAGCTCAACTTATAATGTTACTTTGTCATAGAACCATAGGCCATTTCTACACATGTACGGTAATAAAGTTGACTTTATCGTACCGTTGCGGATAGGTCTTGGAATTGTTCAAATTGACTAAACGAGGGTAGCTTTCAGAATGTTTTTGAACTTGATTTGTGGGGTTTCCCATGCATTGACGATGTTGTAATTTCTGAGTTATCCCTATGTATCTGCCGTACCATATCCAGACCTGGGGCCGTGCCAACTTTAGGGTCCATGGCATCCCGCTAAATGTTGGACCCCTATAAGGAGTCCAATTTTGGGTAGTTTAGGGTATCCTGCCAAAAGAGAGTTGATTTTGGCCAATTCAGGATGGTGTCTCGCTAAAGGAGCTGGATTCTTCACATTATTTAGGAGGTTATCACGCCAGGGTGTGTCTTAGAGGAATCTGGTCTTGCTGGAAGAGGAATTTGAGTAATGTACGCACAGGGTATCCATAAAATCAAGAGCCAAGCCCCCCCCCCCCCGACAAGATGTAAAACTCTTCATTCGTACCGCACACATGACTTCCTACGGGGCCTGATCTCAGGTCGCTCAGGGTCGTGACAAAGTCTACACACTTTTATAACATTAACCCCTTAATGGCAGCATGATGCCAAAAAGCAACATTTGTCGTCATGATGCACCAGCCTGAGTAACTAGCCGGCCCTGCATTAGTGCATCAGACCTGCCATTCAGGAGTGTTTCAACTGCATAGGGTCAGCATAATACATGGATGCAGCTCTGGCGAGTTACTTTCCAGTGCTGCATTCATGCATCGTAAATACAGAAGGCACATCAGAATAAAGCACTATACCATTACCAGACTAAGTCAGTGCCACAAGAAGTGAGAATCGTGGCACAACGCTTTACCTCCTTAAACCCTTTAAAGACGGCATAATGTATTCATGCATCATTTCCTTAGTCGGCATGATGCATGAATGCAGCCCTGGTGAGTAACTCACAAGTGCTGCATTCAAGCATCATGCCAACCGTGCGGGATTAATACACTCCCAGTTTCGGCATGATGCACCCATGTAGCCCGGCGAGTAACTTTGGTGCATCATGCCAACAGATGTAATAAGTCGTCCTTAAAGGGTTGTACTCTGGTTGGAGGAGGTGGTTTTTGTAGATCCGGTGGGAAGCCCACACCGGCCTCTGCTGAGGGGAAATTACACTTCACCAAACTTCTTCCACACCAGGTCTTGAGGTCTCTGGTGTGTTGTAAAAAGACACCCACCACGCAGAGTGGAGTCATATAGAACGGTACTTACCCTCTTCTAAAGTTTCTTTTCTGTTATTCAACATTTTCTGTTGTAGTCTTCTATGTTGATGTATTAAACGTATTCTATATTCTTACGAAGAACGCCTGATTTAGGGTCCCAGACGGGTAAAATCGACGAGGCGACAAGACCCTGTTTTAACCCTTATGGACAAGGGAATGCTGTGGGTTGGCGACTTCTTTAAATCGACAAGGGACAAGACCCATTTCTGAGGATCAATAGGGGACATTAGCATTTCTTGCCACTGACCTTTGAGTGACCATGTCGTTCTGGTGGAGGCGGCTACATGTGACATGGGGGACACCCCCCCCCCCCCGACCCCCACACTACACCACCTGGAGGCGCGTGTACCTGTAGGACGGGTCCTGCGGCCCCGCCCTGGAGGCACGGACATCAGGAGGGGTCTGTAGCCCCGGGGTCACACATGGAGCTTTACCAAAGAGCCAAGTAGAGTTGATTGATTGATTATTATTTAGCACAAACCTTCCCATGGATGGGACGCACACACTAAATTTTGACCCTGACTTTCTCCAAATTCGGGGAGTGTTACGCCCCCCCCCCCCCCCTCGAGAGCGCGTAGAATGTTTCGCCCCCCCCCTCGCCAAGAGGGGTCAGAATCTTTTACGATCTGACTTACGTACCGCGGCTTCTACGCGGGAATGTACGGTAACTGGAATCCATCACCTCCCCAGACAGAGCCTCAAACTGATCTTTTTATATATACCATTATTATTATTATATTCGAGTTTATACCTTGCTTCAAACATTTTCCTTGCATTGCCCAAATTCGAGGAAGTGAGTGTTGACTGTATATTGGGTATTGGGGACATTGACATTGCTGTGTGGGTTATCTTGTTATTTTACACTCTTTGGTTCCATCATGGTTTTATCCATACACCCAGCTTCTGTGCATACTATATATGGGAACGTTCACAAATGACATCACTTATTTAGGGGCATTTTCGTGGCCACGCCCCCTCCCCTGTCAGAGTTTGGGGTAAATGTGCTCGACAAGCGCGTGGGTCTTTACTTATCACGTATTAGGGGGACAAGATGGTGGCCTATTAAGCTGGCCTGCTTACCCCCTATATGATGTTATAGGGGACAAGATGGTGACCTACATAGCTGAAATGTTTCACCCGGTGTTACACCCTATATGGTGTCATAGCCTGATAGGGGGGGACAAGATGGCGACGACATCTGACCTATTATTAAGCTGACCTGCTAACCCTCTATATGTTGTTATAGGGGACAAGATGGCCATATACACTGTAACGCAGCTGACACCATGTTATAGGGGGGACAAGATGGCAGCCTACACTGCTAAAATATTACACTCCTATATAATATCATTGCCTGATAGGGGGACAAGATGGCGACGACAGCTGACCCATTATTAAGCTGACCTGCTAACCCCCTATACCCCCCCCCCCCTGCCCCCACACAGTGACCCAGATGGCTGTATACATGTTGTGGGCTGGGTGGTAGAGCCGGCCCCTCCCCCTGTGTCAGTACAGGCTGGTGTCTATGTCCCATGTCCAGTACTGAGGGTGTGGTGCTTACCTTGCTGTAGGGGTGCTGCTGGTAGATCCTGTGGTGTGGAGGAGGTTGCTGGAGGTGGGGGGTGTACAGGGGGGGCCGGGTAGCAGCAGTAGCAGGGTGGTGTAGGGTGTGGTGGTACCCGGCCATGTCTCCGTCCTCCTCCAGTGTATGCGGCAACTGTAGGTGTACACGTCACCCACTCTACCACACACTACTCCAGACACGCTACACGGGGAGGGGGGGGGGGGAGGTGTGTGTGTGTGTGGGGGGGGGGGGGTGGTGACTTATAGCACTCTGCCTAAGTCACCTCCCTGGGCCAGTGCCATGCTAGGGACCCTGGAGGAGATTTGTGTGGGTGTGGGTGGGGGGGGTGCATGTAATAGGTGTTGTATTTGGGGTGGTAGGTGGGGATATGCATGTATTACCGTAATGGTCGGTTTAAGCCCAGGGTTCTTAAATATGTATTACAGATTAGGTCTCGTTCAAGCGCAGGTCTAGGTCAACTCTGACACCCAAAATGACCCACCAAAAGAACCCATATAAGCGCAGGTCCCTGTATTTATAAGCACATGGGTAACAGGAACTTGAGATTTATAAGCACAGGGACACTTCAACGAGCCGTTACGGTATATTGTATATGAGACCTAGACCGTGTAACAGATGTAGATTTGTATAACACTGGCAGGCTGTGCTGTATAAAGTCAAATTAAAGGGACTGGGTCACAGTACGCACTCAGGGGGTGCCAAGTTTATACAATCAACTTAAATCTGCCTCTAGACCCTTTTTGTGTAATTCCCTACAGATTCCTTAACTTGGTGTTATGGTGATATATAGAGGTCTGTATGGTTAGGTGGTAGGGGGCTGGCAGGGCCACATTCCACACAGACCGGGCGGGTCTAGATCCAGGGGGGGGGGGGCACTTAGTATATTTTGTATGCATGTGTGTGCGGCAGGCAAGGGTCCACTTTTCCAGAAAAATCGTGACATGACAAGGGTCATATTTTTCTCTAAAATTTCCCATTTTTTACTAAAAGATCCTTCGCACCAGAATAATTTTCCTCCTGATATTTTACCAAACACAGTCGATTTTATAGCTTTTCTCCCCAAACCTAGGAGCCTTTGGCCAAAATTGCCTTCAGTAAGGTTTTGGGCTAAAATCGCCATATGAAGGGTAAAGGTTGCCGCGACGGTCCAGTCGCATGAAAAAAAAAAGTGCCCCCCGGCTGTAGACACATGGCAGGTGCCCGAGGTGTGCCTCACCTCTCAGCAGACTTCCATGGAGGGTCTAAGACAAAGCCACATTCCTCACTGCGGGATTCCTACAGGACTGAGGCCGGCCGGCACACACACACACAGCTCAGCGACGTGCTGGGTAAACAATACACATAACACGACGTCACTGAACCGTGACCAGCTCTATATACACACAGTCAGGGCACACATGACCTCAGTCATGTCACACCCTGTCACTGGTCATGTGACCATGTGACCCGGTCATGTGGCTGTGTGACCCAGTCATGTGACTGTAGCCCAGTCATATGATCTTGACCCAATCATGCAACTGTTACCTGGTCATGTGACTGTGTGACCTGGTCAAGTGGCTGTGTGACTGGGTCATGTGACTGTGTGACTGTGTCATGTGGCTGTGTGACCGGGTCAAGTGGCTGTGTGACTGGGTCATGTGACTGTGTGACCTGGTCATGTGACTGTGACCCGGTCATGTGACTGTGACCCGGTCATGTGACTGTGTGACCCGGTCATGTGACTGTGACCCGGTCATGTGACTGTGTGACCCGGTCATGTGACTGTGACCCAGTCATGTGACTGTGTGACCCGGTCATGTGACTGTGTGACCCAGTCATGTGACTGTGTGACCCGGTCATGTGACTTTGACCAGGTCATGTGACTGTGACCCGGTCATGTGGCCGTGTGGCCCAATCATGTGACTGTGACCCAGTCATGTGACTGTGTGACCCGGTCATGTGACTGTGTGACCCGCATGTGACTGTGTGACCCGGTCATGTGACTTTGACCAGGTCATGTGACTGTGACCCGGTCATGTGACTGTGACCCGGTCATGTGACTGTGTGGCCTGATCATGTGACTGTGACCCAGTCATGTGACTGTGTGACCCGGTCATGTGACTGTGTGACCCGCATGTGACTGTGTGACCCGGTCATGTGACTGTGACCCAGTCATGTGACTGTGTGACCCAGTCATGTGACTGTGTGACTGGGTCATGTGACTATGTGACCCGGTCATGTGACTGTGTGACCCGGTCATGTGACTGTGACCCATTCATGTGACTGTGTGACCCGGTCATGTGACTGTGTGACCCGGTCATGTGACTGTGTGACCCGGTCATGTGACTTTGACCCGGTCATGTGACGGTGTGACCCGGTCATGTGACTGACCCGGTCATGTGACTGTGACCCGGTCATGTGACTGTGACCCAGTCATGTGACACAGTCATGTGACTGTGTGGCCTGATCATGTGACTGTGTGACCCGGTCATGTGACTGTGTGACCCAGTCATGTGCCTGTGACTTGGTCATGTGACTGTATGACCTGGTCATATATGACCTACTGCCTGAGGACAGCCCTGTAGCTGTCTATGAGTCTGGTTCTGCAACATGTCAGCCTCCTGCATCAGTTCACTCCTGTGGGTGACACATATTGAGGAGGTCCAACAATACCAGCCTCATCCTGCATGCTTGTCCTGCCGCCACTTGCTGCCTGCATGTGTCATTAGCAGCCTCCATCAGGTTATTACAGTGTAATGGGGGCCCAGGGTTAATGGGTGGGGGCTGGAGTAGGTGGGGGTGTGGGGGTGGTGTAATGGGATGGGGGTGTCCTGGTTATGACTTCATGTTGGAGATCCCACACACCACCATACACTGCCCCTAAGGGAGTGGCCATTTTCTAACAGGGGAGGGAAAAGTCAAAAAATATTTCGCCCCTATTTAGTGATAAATGGCATTACAATAGCTCAAAGGGGTCAGCCACAATCAATTTGAATGCGTCGGCGGTGGGGATGGAATTTGGTCCCCTCTCGCAGGGGGGACCTGACAAATTTTGGGGCACTCGCATGAAAATCCACCGACCCTCTTGTTGTTAACAAATGACCACACCCTAACAGGGGTGGGGGGGGTGATCTCCTATTGGGGGTAGAAACTGACAATCTAAAAAACATAAACAGAAGAAGAAAGAGGCAATCTCAGATGTCAGACAGTAATTTATGTATCCTATAACCACCCCTTTAACCCCCCCCCCCCCCCCGTGTGTGACACACTGCCTCTTACACGGTCTGCTATGCTGCCTCTGGCACCTGCTGGCAACCCCCTCACTGCAATATCATTATGGGACAAATTGATGTACCGTAAAACCTTGCGTATAAGCCGCATTGGCGATCTGACTTGTGTACTAGCCGCGGCTTCTATGCGAGAATTAACTGTAGTATCAATTACATGTACAAGGTATCCCCTTGGTTACCACATTTATCACTAGTTTCAGAACCCACAGTGGCATCCCTTAAAGATAGCACCAACCCCTCCCTACTATTATAATGGTAATTTATCAAAGGCATTTCTGATACAGTCCAGCTGTGAGGTAATAAAACCCTCATTTCCGCTATATAATGCCCTGATCTAATACCGGGGCCGGGATCACTCGGCCTCTTGGTGGAGGGGCAGGGATGGAGTGTAGCACAGACTGAGACAGGGCCCTGCTGTACCCATGGGGTAACCTGTATGCAGAGTCAAGCCAAGAGAATTTGGTGAGACCCCCTTCTGGGAGGTTGTAATCCTCAATGTGCCTCTACATGGGTCCCCACAATTTTGGCCGTGTCGCCGTGTTGATTTTTAGTACAAAGGGGCCGTGTCGCCTTTTATCCAATACACTGTCCATGTCCGTTGATCTTTAAAAGGGCTGTGTCACCTGTGTCGATTTTTACTCATGGGCTATATAGAGGCACAAACCCTATGTTACACCTATATATACAAGATACACCAAGTTCCCCCCTTCCCCCCTCCGGGCAAAGCATTCTCACACCCACAGCAGGTGTGAGAATGCTGCTTGGACTAGGTGTGAGAGCCTACCAGCATACAGCATTTCATACCTTACCCACTGTTGTGCATTGCCTACACTATGTCCGTCGATTTTTATGCATAGATTTTATGTGTCTGTCGATTTTTATTTCAAAGATTGCTGTGTCCGTCGATTTTTAAAACCCCCGTGTCACGCGTGTCAATTTTTAAAAGGGCCGTGTCGCCGTGTCGCACGTGTCCATTTTTACCCATGTAGAGGCACCTCAATTTCAGGTGTTACCTCATTAACATCAGATACCATCACCTAACACCATTTAAACAACTCATTTAAAGTGTCATTTAAGGAGCAGCTCACCCTGTGCTGACAATAACACTATCAGAGATCACAGGTTTAGGGAAGTCATTTATGATGAACAGACAGCCCTAGTGGTAATAAACCCAACCACAGGACAGTTAAGGGTGCTCCCCTCTGAGAGATGTCCACCTCCCTACAGTGATATTAATTAAACTTCTCCTTGGTGGCTTCACCAAATTCTCTGGTCTTGACTATACGGGACTAGCGCATTAGGCTATGGTGGCCGCCATCTTGGCTCATAGCAATGCATTGTGGTTAGGCCCCCTATTCCAGAGCAGCGCATCATGGGAGAATTTCTTATCAGCACCTTTGTTCTAGGTGTGAGGAGAGGGGATTAGCCTGATAAGGAGATGGGGTTTAGCCCCTGACTACCTGAGGTACCAGGATGTGCTAGTCCCGTATACCTGTATATGGTATACCTGTATATGGTATACCTGTAGCCCAGTTCCACCTGCCCCCAGCTGGTGTGCAGCTACAGGTGTGTGGCAGCCCTCACCCTGCGTCACCCCGCGTCACCCCGGTCTCTGCCGCACACTAACAGGTACTGTAGCAGGATAACACGGTTACAGGGGCTTCTGTAATACAGTTAGGGTGAGCTATAATGGGGCTCTGTGACACATGACACACCCTATACACACACACTTGTCATGTGTGGTAAGGCCGCTATCTTGTCGGCTAAACAGCCGTAAGCAGTCATGTCTAGGCGCTGTCTCCAAGCGGCCATCTTGTTTTAAAGAGGCGCAGTGTGTAAGCGGCCATCTTGTTTTGAAGAGGCGCAGTGTGTAAGCGGCCATCTTGTTTTAAAGAGGTGCAGTGTGTAAGCCACCATCTTGTTTTAAAGAGGCGCAGTGTGTAAGCGGCCATCTTGTTTAAAAGAGGCGCAGTGTGTAAGCCACCATCTTGTTTTAAAGAGGTGCAGTGTGTAAGCCACCATCTTGTTTTCAAGAGGCGCAGTGTGTAAGCCACCATCTTGTTTTAAAGAGGTGCAGTGTGTAAGCCACCATCTTGTTTTAAAGAGGTGCAGTGTGTAAGCGGCCATCTTGTATTAAAGAGGCGCAGTGTGTAAGCCACCATCTTGTATTAAAGAGGTGCAGTGTGTAAGCGGCCATCTTGTATTAAAGAGGCGCAGTGTGTAAGCGGCCATCTTGTTTAAAAGAGGCGCAGTGTGTAAGCGGCCATCTTGTTTTAAAGAGGTGTGTAAGCGCAGTGTGTAAGCCTCCATCTTGTATTAAAGAGGTGCAGTGTGTAAGCGGCCATCTTGTATTAAAGAGTCGCAGTGTGTAAGCCACCATCTTGTTTTAAAGAGGTGCAGTGTGTAAGCAGCCATCTTGTATTAAAGAGTCGCAGTGTGTAAGCCACCATCTTGTTTCAAAGAGGTGCAGTGTGTAAGCCACCATCTTGTTTTAAAGAGGTGCAGTGTGTAAGCAGCCATCTTGTTTTACAGAGGCGCAGTGTGTAAGCCTCCATCTTGTATTAAAGAGGAGCAGTGTGTAAGCGGCCATCTTACTTTGTAGAGCGGCACCACCTTGTGGCATGATTCAGGAGCTAACTTCTCTCAATAAAAGACGCTAGGCGCGTCGTTAGTTACGTCGTTAGTACCCTTACATCCACTCTGACATCAAAGTCAGCCTTGACCTCCGCTACGGCTCTAAGGTCACAAGGTCACTGTGAGGGTCAATGCTCGGGTTGAGATCAGAGCATGTCTAAGTGCAGAGGGTGGTCAGTGGTTACCATGACCGCCTCATACCACAGACTATAGGCAGTCTTCTATACCAAATAGTGCCATCCACTACTACTGCTCTTTAAGACTCTCTGAGGGAATAGCCATCCTGTGTGGGGCTACAAATGGTCATCAATACAGAATGCCATATGGATGACCTACTCCAAGATTGCAGGTCAAAATTCACTAAGAGACTTCCCCAATTCTTAATAACCAATCGTACCTAGATCTGAGCAGATGAACTGGATCAGGCGATCTGGATACGGCTGTGTAAAGGACCGGGTATGCAGATCTGCCCGAGTCGGTGCCAGACCAACACGCGCACTAATGTAGGGGTCAGTCGTAAACAGCCGGGTTTCAGCAGGTTATGGCTCTTGAGGGTGGTTGCCGTGGTAACATAAATAATGCCACAAAAGGCCCCGGCCGGCTCATATTATCGACATGAGGGCCCCCGGGGACGGCGGTTATTTATGAAGATAATGTGATGGTTTGTGGCAGTGGGGCAGGGCAGTCCTACTACATGCCCCTTTTATTATGTCAGAATATCTCTGCATATCAGCCCTCCCACCTTTAGTATAGAATCATGGACTCTACCTTTAGCATAGAAACATGGATTTTGAGTTTAGAATAGAAACATGGACTCTGCCTTCAGTTTAGAATCCTGGACTCTGCCTTTATAAAAGAATCATTGACTCAGCCTTTAGCATAGAATCATGGACTCTGCCTTTAGCATAGAAACATGGACTCTGCCTTTAGCATAGAATCATGGATCCTGCCTTTAGCATAGAATCATTGACTCAGCCTTCGGTTTAGAATCCTGGACTTTGGATTTAGCATAGAATCATGGACTTTGGATTTAGTATATGATGGATAGGACTGAGCATTTTGTATTGCATCATGAACCCTCCACCTTTAGGACCGAATTGAGGCCCTATCATTAGTGTAGCATCTTGAGATTCTGCATTTAACAGCATAGAATCATTGGTGCCAACTTTAGCATAGATTCATTGCAGATTGTAACTCTTTTCTTTCAGAATATGGCCCTGCTGTATTAGGGATAGTGTTTTCCAATGGGAATGGGTCAGTGCAAAGAGTTGGGATCTGGAGAGAACTGCCATTAGTTTATAATTATAGGCCACTCGCAGAATACATTGTAGACCAATGGATGACATAATCCCCTCCTTTCACTGCAGAATGCATGGGTGCATTATGTTACAACTGGTACTCATTGTATTGTTTTTCTCGTCAGTACTGGCCGCCCACTTTAGGGGTCCCACTGGGAATCATTCCCCGATAGTTACAGACACTACTATATTTAGGAATAAGCCTACCACTGTTCTATTCACAGGAATCCTAAGTGTGGCGGAGTGTACGGTTACCCTGTTCAAGATGTGGGTGGGCTGTGTCTGTGTCTGAACACGTCCCTACCCCCCCCCCCTCCCAAACACGTCTGGCATCTCATGTCTGGGTCCCATGTAGTGGGGGGGTGGGGGGGGGCACTTGATTTTCTTTCTGACACAGTTGTGCGACTGGAGCTCTGATGATCCTTACTCTTGTTAAAGCGATTTAACCCTTTAACTTAAATCTGATATATTTTTGGTGAAAAACTGGCGATTTCGGACTAAATATTGACACTGATGAGGGCGATTTTCGTGAAATGTAGACCCTGGCGATTTTGTGAGAAAAAGTAGCCTTGCCAGCCGCACAGATGTATATGAAGTGCCCCCCCCCCCCCGGGGTGTCTGGGTGCTGTACTGCTACATTCCTAACACTCCACTGTCAAACACCAACCCAAGGTCACAGCAAGGTCACATTTAGGGTCCCCCAAGGTCACGTTAATGTCATACCTGAGGTCAAATTAAGGCCACACCATGTCTTTAAAGTCCATTGTTACAAGGTCACTTCAAGGTCACGTTAATGCCATACCTAAGGTCATGGTTCGACCTCAGGTACCCAAAAGTGCAATGCATGGGGTGGGGGGTATTCTGCACACTTTTCAATACTTCAGTGTTTAGTGGACCCCCCACCCCCACCCCTCCCCCATTTTCAAATTCCTTGGCCTGCCCATGGTTCACCCCCATGTGTATCCAGCTGTCGGCTTAGTCCCTTCAAAATGTAGATAATCTTAGCACAGAAATAAACATAATTTACGGTAATACAGAAATTCCTGTGAAAACAGGAAAGGTGAATTGAACCCCCAACTGGAATACATTTATAAGCTGCAGGCCACACTCCTTTTAAATGCCCCTTCTGCCATCTGATGTACACAGATCAACAATAAATCACAGGGATTCACTGAAAATATGTATGTTCTCCTTTTATAAAGTGATGTACATGATGGTAGTCCATGATACACACAGTGAGGGGGTCCCTGGTCCCCTTCTATCTGCAGGTCATAGAGGGGTGTGGTGGTTGTGTCAGTATATGGTAGAACAGAGACAGGGTTTTATTAGTGTGTGGACAGCTTCTACAGAGTAGAACAGTGACAGGTTACATTAATGTGTACCGTAAAACCTTGTGTATAAGCTGCGACTAGTACATGTATACGAGTCAGATCGCTGGTGGGGCGGCCTATAGAAATGACACCGAGTCCAGGTGCAGTTTACATGCGAGATTTTGCAACTATAGTACAGTACAAAAGTCACATTAGATGGCCAGTGCGGCTTAAAGGTTCGGCCAAAGTCGGGGTGCGGCTTATACCGAGGTTGCAGTTCCCTAAGTAGGGGGCACCATTGCTTGATCTGGTAACTGGCGAGATAAGCACTGTACAGAAATCACAATGGGTACAAGCTGTTACGTAATGCCCCCTAAGAATTCTGCAGTGAAGAGCAGGGAGTTATCTCATTGGTTGATAATTCAACCAGCTACACACCTATAGAAATGACACCGAGTCCGGGTGCAGCTTACATGCGAGTTTTTGCGCCTATAGTACAGTACAAAAGTCACAATAATCAGATGGCCAGTGCGGCTTATAGGATCGGTCAAAGTCCGGATGCGGCTTATACAGGAGTTAGGCTTATACGGGAGGTTTTATGGTAGAGACCCCGGTACCCCCAGACCCTGAGGTGGGCGTTGTCAGCCTGGTACCATCAGGTACCTCAGCCGTCATACATGTGTACTACTGACATCACTCCTCACACTCACAGTAACACTCACAACTACCTTTTTACGACATTATTTAAATCTGCATAATTTCAGTCCCCTCAACAGATATACAAGTTGTGTGATTGTGGGGGGTGGGGTGGTGACCACTTTATGACAGATCTGCACCAAGCTAGCACTCACAGTTGTAGCATGCTAATGGCTGACTGAGATTATATTTATAACATTGTTTCTGTAGAACGTATATACAAACACCTCACCCAGACCAGATGCCACACCCTGGTGCACAAAAGGTAAGAAATATAGGAAATTAATCCTTTGAAAAAACATTGAAAATTTAGGAAAAAGTAATAAATCCGAAAATAATAGGAAAAGTGGCATCTGTGCTGGCCCTCTGCCCAGTTTCTGTCCCACATCCACGATTGGTGCTGTCTGATTTAGGGAGTGGTTGTTTATTATTTACAAGGGGGCTGGGGGGCAATTTTCTACCCCTATTGAGGGGGGGGGGGCTAAGTTGCCCCTTTTTCGCAAAAAAAAACAACACCATGGTTATTATAATTCAAAGGGGGAGGGAGGGCACTAAAATCTCACGCACCCTAGAGGGGTCGGGGGGTGGGCGTAAAATTTCACCACCCCTCTGTTTATAATAAATGATGACTTCCTTAAACTACAGATGTGGCAGTGGATTGTAGCAGGGTTGTATTTCCCACCATGGGTTAATGAGACTAGCGGCCCAAACTGTGCCTCCCTGTGGGATTCACCCAGCTACATGTAACGGAAAGGGAGGCCAACGTTTAATTTGTTTCAATTACACGCCGCTCCCACGGTAGGGCTGTAATTGTGTGAATTCAAAGGAAACACTTAAAGTGGCTGTGAGTGGAGGTATGTGCTGTTTTAACCCTCAGGCCATCCCATAATAGTCAATCCCGGCCGTTTACGGCCGTCCAGCCGTGCAGTTTGTGGTTTGCATTTTACGGTCAATTCAGACGGACAGGCATTATTGTGTTTACTCCCCCCCCCCCCCCCCCCGCTGCATGTTGTTTACTGCTATACTTCAGCTCCAACTGACTGAGGCTGACCAAGGTGCCCCTACCTCTGACCATAAGGACTACAGTGGCATTATCCTTAGTTACCATACATGGCAACACAAGAGTTTGCCCCCACTGTCCTTAGTTACCACATACGGTAACACAAGACTTGGCCCCCACTGTCCTTAGTTACCGCATATGGCAACACAAGAGTTGGCCCACTGTCCTTAGTTATCGCATATGGCAACACAAGAGTTGGCCCCCACTGTCCTTAGTTACCACACATGGCAACACAAGAGTTGGCCCACTGTCCTTAGTTACCGCACATGGCAACACAAGAGTTGGCCCACTGTCCTTAGTTACCACATATGGCAACACAAGAGTTGGCCCCCACTGTCCTTAGTTACCGCATACGGCAACACAAGAGTTGGCCCACTGTCCTTCGTTACCACATACGGCAACACAAGAGTTGACCCCACTGTCCTTAGTTACCGCACATGGCAACACAAGAGTTGGCCCCCACTGTCCTTAGTTACCACATATGGCAACACAAGAGTTGACCCCACTGTCCTTAGTTACCGCACATGGCAACACAAGAGTTGGCCCCCACTGTCCTTAGTTACCGCATATGGCAACACAAGAGTTGGCCCACTGTCCTTAGTTACTGCATACGGCAACACAAGTTGCATTATCTCCCTTCAGATTTTATAATGAAATTTTAATCGAACATGACTGCAGAGCAATCATTTCCATATGTTGGTGTTTACCAGACACCTGTTCTAATTGCCGGACAGGCCAGGTAGGTGGGAGTGTAGTCTAGGCCAGCAGTGCCTACTTCCGGGGTGCTGGGTACTTAGGTATTTATGTGTAGCACTGTTTGTATTGTGTCAGGCGTGGTTCCTGCGCCCTATATAGGACCACAGACCTCTTCAAGGCGCCACCTTGTACTAACACAGGGAACCCCAAACTTCTACCACAGACACTTCATGTATAGGCCTTTTATAGAATAGCACTTGTAGTCACATTCCTACACTCAGGCTACAGAAGTAGGACATGCATTTAGAGGTGTGCTATGTGTAATTATAGCTCTTTGAAACACACTTTGAGACTATAATCCCTTAAAGTCAGTATTGCCATAAGCCGAGAGCTGGCATATACTCACCATTCCCGGTTAGCGGGGTCTAATGTGTGCAGCCATAACTTGATCTGGTACCAGCCAGAAAAAGACTAATAACAGGGTACCAGTTATTACATAATGCACACTATTCTGCAGTAAATACAGGGAATTATGTTATTATTTGATAATTCATCCAGCTACACACCTATAAGCCCACTTCCCTATATAAGGCCCAGAGTCCCAGTCCGCACTCCACTCCCAACTCTTGTGGAGGGGTAATAAGACTTGAGCCTTAAATTAAAGACCCTGCCACCATGATACCAGAGACCAAGGTTTAGAATCTGAGGGGCTTATAGTTAGCCTAGAGTGTTATACAAATGCTCAGTGCTGCCTTTCTAATGGGGCTCTTGTATGGCAGGTATAATACATACTTTGTTGGCTCTACTAAGAGCCTTAATGCCTATAGCAGTTTAAGGGCTGTACAGGATAGGGGTGGTACACAGGGATTTAACCCTTTAAGGGCCGCATAGTCCTTTAATTAATCATGCCCCTTTATCGTCCTGTTTCCCAGGGCTACATCCATGCATGGTGCCGACAAAGGACATTGAATCCCCACCCACCCTATATAAAAGTTTGAGTACCTGTCCCCCACTCTGACTGATACTGTAGGGGTACCGAGATCTGGGCCTTTAACTCTTTAAGGACGCATGTCGCTAAAAGATCATACCGACCCTCAAGGATGATATCAACCCGTAGGGTCGGCATGATGCATTAATGCATCATGCAGTCCTTAAACGGTTAAGGCACTATACTGTCCTTACATGTTTAGTGTAGGGGGGGGGGGGTCAGCTGAGGTGGAGTGGGTTCTGCGTGTTATAACGGATCTGCAGGCCGCCAGATGACTGTTAGTTCAGCACAGGGACCCAGGCTGCCTCAGGTCAAGGACAAGCAAATACTCCCCCCCTCCTACTACATTGTATCTACCCTCTACACCCCCCCCCCTCCTACTATCTACCCTCTACACCCCCCCCCCCTCCTACTATCTACCCTCTACTTACCCTATACATAGCGATAATTCTGGGTTCTCCCTATGCAAGGCCATGTTAAGTTCTGAGCTCGGAATATATCGTGAGATTTAGACAGTGACAAGATAGCCTGCTCCTAGCAAGCTATGGTGTATGGGTAAGTGGTCAGAGCAGAGCAAAGTTCTTAATAGATTGCCGGTGTCAGTATAAAGACAGTGGTTGCGGGACAAGTTCCCTCCCGCTAGTCCCTCCGCTATACATACAGTCAGCCCTTCCTACCTGTCCCTGATGGCAAGAGCCCAGCTGGAGCTTCAACAAGTGTGTCCAGTATTACAATATACATTATACGATATGTCACATATCTGCCTAAGACATTGACAAAAAAAATAATCTAAATTTTCTCCATATTAAAAGCTTGTCACACGTCTCTTTAAAACGGGGGTATTTGATGGCTTATTCAATAGGAGAGAATTACTGTAGCAAGTTTCCCACGTCTTAGGCCCCAAAAAAGAGGTTGGATTTTTTTTTCAGAATTGGATAGGGTCGGAGCTGTTAGATAGGGTCGGGTAACCTGAAATATACCTCTTTTTAAGATTTGGCCTTAACCTTAATGGCCTGAATGGGTGCGTACTAGGAGGTATTAACTCTTAATGCAGTGCATGTTGCGCCATGCAGATAGGACCTTCTTGAATTTTCAAAAAATATTTTCACGTGAATATTCAACACCAATTTTCTCAATTAATATTTTCTGATTCTGTCAACAATTTGTACAAGGAATAGAAATCGGCACCTCAAAAAGTAATCAATAATTGAAATTGTAAAAGACCAAAAGTAGTGATTTGCCCACTGCACTAGCTGCACCCGTCATGCCGGTGGTCAGTGTACAGCTGGCGCCACCTACAGGGCATTCTGCCACCTACCGTGGTACTGAGGGTCACGTGACTGCTACTTACCTACAAGACACAAAGTAAAGACACACATAAGTCACTCAGTTACGGCGTTATAGGGTATACAGATAATTGAAATCCTATCAAATCAATTAACCCTTTAAGGACGCATGTCGCTAAAAGATGACATTTGTCATCATGATGTACCAATGCAGCCCTGGTGAGTAACTCGCGATGCTGCATTGGTACATGCCAATCAACCCTACGGGAGTGTCTCAACCTGGTAGGGTTGACATGATGCTTGAATGCAGCACTGGCAAGTCACTCGCCAGAGCTGCATTCATGCATCATGACGTCCAAGGGCACAATGCATTTAAGCAGTATGCCGTCCTTAAAGGGTTAACAATACATAGGCCTTCATGTGTAGACATTTTTTAATACATATATTTTATACACAAACATGTTAACGTGAGAGGCCTATTAATAAGTAGTTGATTCAAGCATACATGTAAATAGATTATAACATGTAAATAATTCATTTAACTTATCACATTAAACATAAAATGTTATTAACAAAATCTCATCAAAATTATGCACGCATCTCAAAGTGTCAACCCAACTGTGTTGTTTGATTGAAACAAATGTAGGATGAACTTTTTTTTAAATAACTCATGATAAACACAATGGATTTATTTATCATACAGAGATTCCTGACATAATATTGCTTTTTGTCTGCGAGTGAGCCCCGGTGGGTCTGGTATGGTATGGTTTATGATGCATTATGCATCATTAGGCCAAAAAGAAAAAAGTGTGTTTCAGGTTACCCGACCCTACCTAGCAAATCAGGGCCGACCCTAGAATTTTTATCCAATTTTGAAAAAAAAATGTATATTTCAAGTAATTTTGGGGCTATTTCAGAGTCAATTTGATGGTCCATGAGTCGACGCCAGTGTTGGCGAGTCAGCACTGAAGTTTGCGAGTCAATTTTTAGGTACTTTTCATGCCATGGGATCAATCTGTCTTTATAAAACAATTTTGGCCTATTTCACAGTCAATTTGACCTACCCTACCTAGATTTTCAGACTATGTAACCTGAAACACACCTTTTTTTTTGGCCCTTAGGGGCTGGGCTCAGGGGTCTCTGCCTTTAACCCTTTAAGGGCCTCATGGTGCCTTAATATCTTTTGTTGGCATGATGCATGAATGCAGCCCTGGCGAGTCAGTCACAGTGCTGCATAAATGCTGCTTGCTGACCCCACGGGGTTGAGACACGACTAACCGGTCGGCATTATGAATGCAGCACCGGCAAGTACATTTAGCCAGGGCTGCATTCATGTATCGTTACAACAAAAGGCCAGAGCACGTTAAAGCACTATGTGACCCTTAATCTTATAAAGAGGCCATAATGCGTGAATGCATAATTACCTTGGAAAGTTGGTCGTCATGTTGGATGAATGCAGCCCTGGCAAGTTACTTGCCAGTGCTGCATTCAAGCATCACACCAACACTATGGGGTTGAGGCAGTCTAGAAAGGTTGGCATGATGCCCCAATGCAGCACTGGTGAGTTACTCACCGGGGCTGCATTGGTGCATCATGCCACCAAACGCCATCTTTTAGTGAGATGCCGTCCTTGCAGGGTTAATTGGTTCTAGTGCTACCAGTTGGTGTGGCGGCACCAGCATGCTGTAATTATGATTACAAAGTAATGGTGGGTAGTTACGGTATCCACCAGCCGGTGTCACGAAAGGACCACCAGATGGCGCCATGAGACGTGCCACGAAACGCGCCACCGTCAATATATACTGGTGTTTTACATCTGCATCTCAGACACATTGTTTAATAACCCTTTGAGGACAGCATGATGCCTTAATGTATCATAAGGTCATGGTTGTCATGATGCATGAATGCAGCCATGGTGAGTAACTCGCCAGTGCTGCATTCAAGCAACATCCTGACCCTATGGGGTTGAGACCGTCCCGAAGGATCAATATGATGCAGCTATGCTGCACCGGCGAGTTACTTGCCAGGGCTGCATTGGTTCATCATGACGACAAATGTCATCTTTTTTTAGCGACATCCGTCCTTAAAGGGATTATGTATGGTATAGCAGGAGTGCATAAAGGTTCACTTAGCGGGTTCAACAAGTTGAGCTCACTGAATGATTAGAATATATTTTGTAGAATATATATATGTAATGCTTTAAATGAAGCTAAAAAACAACAAATCAAGCTCATTGACTTTTGAATCTGAGTCTGAAATTCCTCTTTAATAGCATTTCAAACACATTTTCCTGAGTTTCTGTGTAAATAGTTGTGCTGAGTGGAATATATACTGAGATACTCCAATATCACATCCAGCATCTGTCAATCACAATGCCTAGAATATCTACTGCAATGTATGTGCATTGTCATAGTGCATCTAAAAAGCAACAAATTATTCCCCTTGGACTTCTGAATCTCAGTTGAAATGCCCATAACCAGGAATTGCAGTTTCCTGATTATGGGCATTTCAAACATATTTTGTTGGGCACATATGAATAAACTGAATTGCTCCAATATCACATACATCTTTTGTAAATCTGTTGTCCTCCATACCCACCCGCCTTCACTCCAACGAGCAACTCCAACTACACGTAAAATGATGAAATACCCCCTGGTGGAGGGAATTAGAACTGCTGTTATTCTGAGTTACAGCCCACAGGAGAATGCGCAATATGGCGCGGGACGCCACTCAGAATCCACCGATAAATCATGCATATTTGAAAATTCATAGCATTCTCAATGACTATCATCAGGTCCTCCAAATACCTCATCGGTCTCACTCAGAGTTGCGTCCACGGGCCCGAGTCTGTGGTGGGTGTGGGTGGGGCCGGCATAATGCCTGCCTACTGTGTGACTCATCATGCTACAACACTGAGGGCAAGGTTACACTTATCCATCTGACCACAGAAGGATATTATATTAACACAGCAAATTGTGTATGTTCTTCCAATTATTCTTTCCCTTTATTATTCTAAAGCTAATTATTTCGTCCTGCATTGTCCCATAGTCCAACGGTTTTCCCCTTTAATTTTCAAAATTGTCTCAATGCGCCTTTTCCCCCTCATTGTCTAAAAGCCAAATGCCAGCTGAACTTTGCTGTCTAAAAGCCTAACCACATTCTTGTCTCAAAGCCTAATGCTCTACCCCCTATTTTGTCTAAAAGCCAAACGCCTACCCCTTCTGTGTGTAAAAGTTCCAATACCTGCCTCTTTAGTGCCTAAAGTCCAATGCCTGCGTTTTATGTCTTAGAGCCTAATTTAGGCCTCTTCATAGTATAAATGTCCCAATGTTTCCCTTTCATTGCCTAAAAGCCCAATGTATCCCTGTCATTGCCTAAAAGCCCAATACATCCCTTTCATTGCCTAAAAGCCCAATACCTCTCCTTTTTATTGTCTAAAAGGTTAGAGCCCAATGCTTCCCTTTCATTGTCTAAAAGCTCGATGTTTCCCTTTCATTGCCTAAAAGCCCAATGTATCCCTTTCATTGCCTAAAAGCCCAATGTTTCCCTTTCATAGGGTTCCCACAAACATTTCACTTTGAAATTCCATGACATTTCCATGCCATTCCATGACATTTATTACATTCTTGTGGGGGGTTAGGGGGCTTGGCCCCTGGGAAAATGTCTAAAATCTAGAAAGAAAATGGTACATTCTCAGAGATGTGGTAAAATTAATTTTATTATTTTCATTTTCCATGACATTCCATGACAAAGTAAATTTTAACAAAATTCCATGACATTCCATGACTTTCAATGACAGCTTTCAAATTCCATGACATTCCATGATTTCCATGACTTGTGGGAACCCTGCTTTCATTGCCTAAAAGCCCAATACCTCTCCTTTTCATTGTCTAAAAGGTTAGAGCCCAATGTTTCCCTTTCATGCCTAAAACTAAAAGGCCAATGTATCCCTTTCATTGCCTAAAAGCCCAATATTTCCCTTTCATTGGCTTAAAAGCCTAATGTTTCCCTTTCATTGCCTAAAAGCCCAATGTTTCCCTTTCATTGCCTTAAAAGCCTAATATATCCCTTTCATTGCCTGAAAGCCCAAAATACCCTCCTCCTTTATTGTCTAAAAAGCTGAACACCTGTCTTCACCAGAAAGCCCAATGCTTCTCCCCTCTATTATCTATAAGCCCAATGCCTACCCCTTCATTGTCCATTGTCTGAAAGCCCAATGCCTACCCCTGCAGTGTCTAAAAGCCCAATGTCTACCTCGTTATTGGCTGCAACCCCAGTGCCTGCCCCCAGGGGCGTGGCAAGCAGTTTCAAAGTAGGGGGGGGGGGGGGGCTGAGGGGTATTTTGACCCTTTTTGACCCATTTTTACTTGACCTTTTTGGGGTTGGTCAAAACAAGGCGGGTGGGGGGGGGGGGGGGGTGGGCATGCCCTCCGTCCCCCCTGGTTGCCACGCCCCTGGGCCCCTTACGTTTCTAAAACAGATCATACAGCATGATCCATTGTAGTCTCTGGGTAACAGATGGCATATTCACCTCACGGAGTATCTTACCGCTACATTGGACGACGCTCTGATTAAAGTTTCCTAAACACACACACGCAGAGACCCCCCCCCTCCACTCCACAGAGATCCCACATACACACCACTGATTAAATTCTACCAGGAATATCCTAGGAACCTCAGGTCATGAAATGTAACGGTTTCTTGAAATATCACCCATTGAAGGTGCTCGATATCTGGCACGAGTCTGTCTCCATATAATGACGTTAGCCTCAGGTTTCCTACACCCACTCAGCTAAAGTATTCCACGTGAGCACTCGTCCTCTCTCACCTCTTTACTATAGTAAACTTTGACAGACGAGCGACAAGTTTCCGGCCCCGAAATACTGGTTTTATAACAAATATAGCATGAAATATAATCTTGTCGTCTGTATACTAAAGATACTTCAGACACCAAGCCGACATTTTCTTGGGAGAATCATAGATCTCAGTTTTGAGGATATTTTAAAATAGATATGGTCCCGGCTGTTTCAAGATTAATCTTGACCGCGATACATGGCTATACTTTACAATTTGGTGCAATATGTGCACAACGTCATATCCTCAAGCAGGGCAGCACAGGTGTGCAAATATTATTTAACCCTTTAAGGGCCGCATAGTGCTTTAATACACTGTTCCCTTTATCTTCATAATGTAACGATTTACTCGCAGGGGCTGCATTCATGCATTATGATGACAAAGTGCATGTTGGCCTTAAACCTTAAAGGGCGGCATAATTCAGTATTGCATCATGGCCTTGGTCGTCATGATGCATAAATGCAGCCCTGGCGGGTGACTCACCAGCACTGCATTTAAGCATCATGCCGACCCTACGGACACTCCCGAAGGATTGGCATGATGCACCAATGCAGCACCGGTGAGTTTCTCGCAGGGGCTGCATTGGTGCATCATGACGACGAATGTAATCTTTAAAGGGTTAGCCTAAGGCTTAACACTAAAACAGGATAATGTCTATATCATGTAAACCCCATATCTTCCTAGATGACCCACATTGCTTCCCTCAGTCCCACACAGACACCAGGCCTCCCCGAGTGTACCTCATTAACATAACCTCGTTCTGGGCAATAATTCGGTACAAAATGGCGCTGTGCGAGTCCTGTGTTGTGTGTTGTATCTAATCACGGGAGGCGGCAAACAAGGCCGAGTCGCTACCATCTTAACCCTTTAAGGATGGCATAGTGCATCATGCCTTGGGCGTAATGATGCATGAATGCAGCCCTGGCGAGTAACTCCCCAGTGCGAGATCTGGTTCTTAGATAAGATACAGTCGAGAGCCCATATAGCGGAATAAAAGCAATCCTGAACCAGCTCCACGTAAATATGGAGAGCCACTATGAACAATACAGAATCCCTGTATACTGTAAATGTAGAAACAGAACCTATGTATACTGTGTGTATTATTGCACAGGACTGTATTGCTACTACATTGTAGTCTGCCTATTGTCTTAGTGGGACTGCAGTGGTGCTGGGAGCAGGACATGGTGACTCAACCTACACTCTCCCAGCAGAGCTTAGGCTGAAGACGCTGCTTCCACATAACCACAGTACAGTCTTCTTGGTATGGATAAACGCTTTCAGGGGAGCAGGGTGCTGAAATGCACTTTGTCGTCATCATGCATGAATTCAGACATGGCGAGTAATTCGCCAATACCGCTTTCATGTTATCATGCTTACCCTATGGGGTACAGTCTCGGTGCCGCTGAGTTATTCACCGTCACTGCTCCGGTGCATCATAACAACAAATGCTGCCTTTTAAAATTTTAGCAACATGCCATCACTAAATGGTTTACCAAGGACACTGCAGACACAGTCTGATGCTTCACCATTGCAGTACAGAAGCAGTATTCTCCCCGCCCGCCCGCCCTTATTTGACACGGTCATTGCCCACTATACCCCTGTACTGTAAAATCAATCCCAATTTGAGGAATTGCCAGAACAATTTCCAACAAGTGCCTCAATTTGCCTGCCTACCACAAACAAGGCCTGATGGTCTTTCTTACAATAATTCTCTACTTTGGACACACAGCTCCCCTAGTGTCAGGTCAAGGAACTACACTCACTATGTCAACCACAACACTCTTCAAGCAGAGACTAAATTACCGGACAGTGGGTGGAGAGTGATCAATAGACCGCAACCTCCTGCTGTGAAGTTCTGTCTCTTGTCACTAGGGGCTTAGAGTCTGTGTCAGTATGATGGCAGCCATCTTGAATAGTCTGTATGATGGCAGCCATCTTGACTATAGTCCGTGTCGGTATGATGGCAGCCATCTTGACTACAGTCTGCGTCGCTATGATGGCAGCCATCTTGACTACAGTCCGTGTCGCTATGATGGCAGCAATCTTGACTACAGTCCGTGTCGCTATGATGGCAGCCATCTTGACTAAAGTCCGTGTCGCTATGATGGCAGCCATCTTGACTACAGTTGGTATGATGGCGGCCATCTTGGCTAGTCTGTGTTGGTATGATAATGGTGGCCATTTTGACTAGTCTGTATGATGACGGCCATCTTGACCACAGTTAGTATTGGTATGATGGCAGCCATCTTGACTGCAGTCTGTGTCTATGTTGATATGATGGTGACCATGTTGACTATGATAGACTGTAGAGTGGTTATGATATCAGGGACAATGTACATCTCAGCTAACAATACCATTTCCCAATTAATTTTACATATTAAAATAGGCCCACCGTTCTTCTTTTCTAACCTGTCTGGCCTTCTAAAGAGGTCAAAGAACCTTGTCTACTTGTCCACATTTAGTACTGTTAGACAGAACCCAGCGTCTTTCTACCCATCAGACCTGCGTGGCACAGTGTAGTATAGGTCAGGGATTATGGGTGTTGTATACAGCCTTCATCTGGCCTTGCATGCCAGGAACTAAGTAACCCAGAATAGGCTCTGCTTTGCCTTGTCAGAGCTGTGATACAAATAGCCTGTAGTTTCTGTATCCTTTAGGGAGTGCTCATTTTTTAATCATGAAGAGGGGTGGGGGGTGTGGATTTAAGGAGGGGGTGAGGAGTTTGGACCGCTTGAACCAGAGGTGGAGGGTAAAAAACTACAGCCCGCTTGGGGTGGGAGGGTAAAAAAAAATCCATATTTATTGATCGAAAAACCCTGCCCATTACTAATATCATGGGGGAAATTTCGCACACTCCGTACAAAATCTCTCCGCCAGGCCCCCCCCCCAATGTTGTTAAAAAATGAGCACTCCCTTCCCACTGCTCCTTAAGACCTAAGACCCAGCAGGCAGGGGTCTGTGCAGGTCGTGATTTATGAGTATTTTACATATCCTTCACCTAATGCTGGATTACCACTCACCGCAGTAATCCCTAATCCACGTCCCCACTCCCTGACCTCCCCACACGGTGGTCGGGCTGACTTGTTGACCACTGAGAGGCCTGCAGGGAGTGGCTTGGGTCTGTATTTTATACAATATACATATATAGGTACTATAGACCAATGCAGCAAGAAAGGGTGACTTTTCAGAAAAGTTGTTGATAATGTTTTTGAACATTTCTGGTGTGTAACCGACAAATACATGAAGCTAGCCACAAAATCCTGCATTCAAATATATACTATTTGAAAGATAATTGTCCTGCGAATCTCTTGGTTTGAGATGCTTGGAATATAGCTATTACAGACAATGTTGCTCGCATTCTACTGAACGCAAAGTAATCACAACTCGATTTTGAAAAGTCACCCTTTCTTGACGCATTGGTCTATAGGTCTGTCCTTAACTGTTGTTACAGTGCTAATAATAACACTGGTGACTGTAAATCTGACCTTCCCCATCCTTTATGCTATATATGCCAGAGGTACACTGTAAAAAGTTACTGTATTTAAACAGCACAATGTGCTATATATTTACAGCACTTTTTGCTGTAGTTAGTATTACAGCACTATTTGCTGTATAATTACAGCATTATACACTGTAAATTGGGTCTCGAGCAATGTTGCTGTACATTTACAGTATACATTGTGCTGTAGATTTCTGCCGCTAACTGGCAGCAGTATACCATTTTTGTCATAATTATTCCACCCAACCCTTTTCTGAGTCAAATAACGCCTCACAAACTCTCAACTCCCCTACGAGTTAGACTAGTACACGAAGTTTAACAGTATATCCAGCATTTGCAGGTAACCGGTTTGATGCCAGCCAACTCTTGAAGTCACACAAATCGGCTCACCCCACTAATTCAGTTTCTTTTGAAATACACTATAAATATCTTATATCGTGCTCATCTGTGATTATTCTCAGATATTACCATTCAAAGTACACAATCTGGACAAGTCAATATACAGCCAATTCGGGAGCCAAGGACAAAATCATGACCAGTGTCGTGCAGGCTATTAGTCTGATCTAAACTTAGCTATTTTTGTGTTTATTAGTCTGATTAACTTGGACACTTTAGGTTAGGTTTGTCATCTACATCACTTTAAGATGAAATATGGGAATAGTGGAAATGACAATACCAATGTGAACTTGATTTTATAAGATGTTTAGAGTCAATGGAAATGCTTATAAAGGTAATGGGTGTAACACAGCTTCTAATAGGAATATTTGGGGAAAAAAGTCCAATGTTGGAAAGCTGAGATCATACCCGGACATATTTGTCAGTATCCAAGGCCCCTTGCCTCAGCCATTAAGAAACTACACTGGCAAAAGCCAATTAACTAAGGCATTTGATTGCCTAGAACACTTGGAGTAACAAATGGTCTGGTTGGCCCAGGTATCTAGGTTGGAAAAGCATTGCACTCTGCAGGGTCACTACATGTCTTGGAAGGGGTTAGCACAGAGGACCAGTGTATGTGTGATGTCACTTCAAGGTAAGTAAACTCCTACAAAGATGGCTGCCGATCCATAGACTGATACTGGGCTTGTCTGACACCTAGTGAATTACTGTCTGTAGAAGAGGTGCAGCATCCTCATTAAAATGTGATTAGAGCACGTCATCCAGGGCTGGTAATGCTCATCATGGGGATGCTGGACCCCACCAAATACCACAGATGACCATCAGCATGATTAAAAGGCAGTTAAATCAGTGGGTGCTAACTGCTGTTAATAGCATTATCTTAAAACTGTGTATATGATAACAGAGATAGTTGAATAGGGGTTGAGCAGGGTCCCTGTCCCTATTCTGGTGGCCTTACAAATGCCCTCCCTGGGATGAAATCGTAGTCCGTCGAGTCGTACCCACGAGCTGAGGCGCCGAGGTGGGTCCGTGAGGCCGTGTCCCAGCCAGCCACTCCGGCCCTCTGGTTGGTGGAGCCAGTTGAATTTTCTCATAGGCTGTCTAAAAATAGCATCAGGTCCGGCCATGTGTGTCCATCTGTCAAATGTTGCTAACTATCTTGTGAATCATTGACACTACCCTTAACCTGCATGACCCCCAATATATGACTTTCCTACAACCCTGCCTGGTCCAAATTACACTAGAACTTCCTTACATTGTCTCTTGATGAAGATGACAGCTAGGCTTGTTTGTAAACAACATTTCGAAATCCCAACTGCCATGTCCAGAAGTGTAGTCCGATTTTAGCTAAAAATGTAACTGTTATAGGCCTTGTTATGGCATAATCCTATAGAACATTGCATTCTTGGACGGTTTTGATCGAGGTTGATACCTATTTAGTGAAGAATACCAGATTTCTGGTGGTAAAACAAGGGGACTACATTGTAGTGTATGTGCACACAGGCTTAGCAGTTGCCGGTCGCGCGAGGATACACCAGCCAAAGTCACGTGACTTCTGTCAATCTCTATCTCTTATATGGGAGTGAGTTGGGCCAGCAGAAATACTAGGAAACCTTGGTATTTCAAAATGGCGACTGTTACGTCGTACCTAACACTACCTTCCCCCTGGTGTTAGGCCTCCGAACTAATGAAATCGTAGCCTCTCCTATGGTAACGCCACCTAGTGGAAATGGCTGATGAAATGAGTGTATAGACTACAAGCCCCCTTTCCCTGGTGTGCGTCAAGTAATGCATGCACGGTACATGACAAAACACCTGCACCAAGCGGGATTTGACACCGGTCCCCGGCCCCTCGCTGTCCCCGGCAGGGAGCATGCAGTGAATAATTGAGGCGCACCGACACAGGGAGTGTGTAGTAACACAATGAGTCGTGTACTCACACGGGGGACCGGTCGGTAAGTGGGGGCGACATCAGGACGACACCATGAAAGGTGTTGTCACTCACACCACATGTCTCACTGGTGCCATCAAAGTAGTGCATACCGGACTGTCGCGATAAAGCGCCTCGTTTTGCGCCAGTCTTGCATAGCGCTCTAACTAGTGTGGACTTGTTCCCGCAACCACTGTTTGTACACTGGCACAGGCAATCATTTCGGCTTTCGGTTCTGCTCTCGCCATTAAGCTTGTTCCTCGCAAGCTATGGTGTGTGGGTGTTTGGTCACTACCTAAGTTTTACGAGAGATTCCAAGCTCAGAACTAACATGGCCGCACAGACGGAGCCACCCGAAATATTGCTATAGGCGCAGGGATATTGGGGCCTCAAAATGTTCCTCAAGCACTCAAACATGACCTCGAATAAGGGCCTGTCTTGTACAGAGGTTGCGATGGTACAGCACCTTTCATGGCGTTTATGGATTTAGAAATATACAGATCCCGGCGCTTTTACAAGACAGGCAGTTGTTCGAGATCATATTCCAGTGTTTGAAAAAAGACCCCTCTACCGATGCTTTTTAAAAACCTGGCGCTTAGACGCGACAGTATGGTAGGCACCTAACACCTGTTAGTGAGGAATGAATGTTTAACACCATTTTTACAGCTTGTGACTTTATACACAAGGGGAGAGGCACTATATGTGCTTTAATAGTGTTTGTATTGCCTTGTTTTGTTAGATACCAACCAGTGTATTCAGGCATTGTGCTGGCCGTGCTCCGCAAAGTGAAGCATGATGACCTGCAAACTAGCCAGGGCACAGCTTATTAAAGCACCATGCGGCCCTAATGGTTTACGGATTAGATTAGAAAAGGGCATAGCACATCTTGATAATACAGCTGTTGATTAAAGGGTCCAGGACGGCATTGTGCCTTAATGTATCCTTTGTCACCATGATGCATGAATGCAGCCCTGGCGAGCGACTCACCAGGGCTGCATTCGCATCATAACGACCCTTCAGGCGTGTCTCAACCCCACAGAGTCGACATGATGCATGATTACAGCACTGGCAAGTTACTCACAAGGGCTGCATTCATGCATCATGATGACAATGGCATGATGCATTAAGGCATTATACCTTCCTTAAAGGCCCAGCGCCCCTATATATATAGAGCTGAGTACCTGTCCTGACTGCACTCTGACTGTTACTGGACGTGCAGTAAGATCTGCGGGTTTAATAAGCTGCAGGGTTGATACTATGTAACAGCCCCTCACCTGGCGGCAGGTGTCCTATAACGCTGCTGTATCAGAAACCACTCAGCCTGAGTGACTTTACCCCATTATATGTTACCTCCGTCTCTACGGCCCCGGCCCAATTAATTCCTACACGAGTCGCTCGCTCGCTCACTGAGCAGCTCGCTCCCCCCAGGAGGGACGCAGCCAGCCGTAATGTTCTTTGTTCCCACCAGGGGGTCTGCGTCTACACTCTCCAAGCAGATCTTTCATCCACTACTGTCAGAATACCTAAAGATCTAAATATAGCATTTTGTCCAGTGCCTTTTGTGGACTAGTAGCCCTTGTGGCGGAAAATGGAACTGGAGCTCAAGGCTTAAGTTGGGGCAGAGATATGGTAGGAGTGTCAGGTAGGGAGAGCCGGGAGGGAGACACTCTCCCAGCACAGTCTCAACTAAGAGGCTAAAAGGCTCAGACTTCAGGAAATCTTTTGTGGCGAAAACAGTACTACTTGCCTAATGGCTTATCACACATTGCAATTTCAATACACCAAAATTAGTTCCCAGGAATATGTCCAATTTCTCCAAGAAAAACAAGTTTGATACATCTATAAGTTCAAACATTTGCTCTTCACCAATCCCTTAACATATCTGAACCGAACCATGGTTGTATAAATATGTATTTTTAAAGCATGGTGTAGGCAAGGTTTCAGGGTGATTAGCCGCCTTTTGGCAGAAAAGAAAGTAGTGCCGGTACAAACGGATGGCAGAATGTGCTGGGAGAGTGTGGTGTGTAGTGTAGGGTCTCTGTGAGTACTGGAGCTGGTTCCTGGTACACCTTATCTATGTCTACCAGGGAGGTCCGGAACCAGCGTCTTATCTTGTGTATCTACAAAGACGTAACATCAGCCCCAGCGACCCCTAATTAATATCATCCCTAACCACCCAGAACAATATCAGCCACAGAACGGGACCCCACTGGGTGATCCATATACAGCCACCCCCACCACCATAAAACCTCGCGTAGAAGCCGCGGGTTGTACGAGAGTCAGATTGGCAGTGCGGCGTATAGGATCGGCACAGAGTCGGGGTGCGGCTTATACCTGAGTTTTTGCTGTTATCATACAGTAGTGAAGTCACCATTATCAGATGGCAAGTGCGGCTTATAGGATCGGCCCAAAGTCTGGGTGTGGCTCATATGTGAGTTGGGCTTGTACGCAAGGTTATACAGTAGGTCATTCACTACCTCAGATCCCTCAGACTTCACTCACTTCACTCCCCTGGACAGTTAGTTGCCTGGCAACTGCCTTTAGAAGTTCCATTATAGTTAGACTTAATTCAATTTGTAACAGGGAGATCATGGAAATGAAAAATCAGCAAAAATATGTACAACTTGAATATTTATTCAGTATAGTTACACTATTAAAATCTTCCAAAACCGCTGCCAAATACTTTTTTTAAATCAAAACTCCCATAGCATGAAATCACTTCCTGTCCTGATTCGAGGGTTTTTGTCTCCCGTAAAAATCCGGTGGAGCGGGTTGGCTTTAACGCCATATCACTTTGGGTCACTGTGTGGGGATTTTTGTACCGAAATATTTCTTACATAGATTAAACACTTTCACGACTTACAACACCACCATCACTCTCCTCATGCAAAATGCCATTAGCTACTGCAACAGTTGGGATAGTAACTTTAACATAGTATGAGCACTTATTACTGGTACTTCAATTACTTTATCCAATGAGTGGAAACACCTCATATCACCCTCCCCCCCTATAGTGGCAGCCATTGTAATCAGCTACCTCCCCGCCCACGCCAATCCAGCATGAACAGTGGTAGAATACAGGATATCCATATTTAATACCAACAATACATCTTTCACCAGGGGAGATAATTATCTGTTCAGTGTGGAGACGTTGTCGGTAGAGTCTACACGCGACACTCTGTTTGTGCAGCGGTAACTGAATAATTCAGTAAATGAAGATGAGGAGTTGATGACTGGTAGGGTACATGGGAGCTGTATTACTCTATAAGGGCCGCATAATGCTTACGGTAAATGTAGATATTTTCGCGAATTTTGTGGAAATGAAAAATCAGCAAAAATATGTACAACTTGAATATTTATACAGTATAGTTACACTACTAAAATATTCCCAAAATGGGGAATTTTAAATACACAGGAAATTGTAGTTTTTTTAAAGCAAATTCGCTAAAATTATACAAGCAAAATTTTCTATGTTTAGAGTAAATGTACTACTGCAAATAGTCTTTGTGAAAACATGCAGGACAGTGGCAATGTCCGCCTAAAGCGACACCGGTCCAGAAGATTTACAAATGTAGCAGAACACCCAATGTCTAGTCACATGTTAGTCTTTTCTGAGCTTAAAAATTTAGTTGGGGTTCTAAAGCTGGAATATGTTTGTCAATATACTGTGTAAAACTATTTATCTATCCTGATTTGGCCATAAATGATTACAAATATAATTTTAGTGGACAATACCATTTTGTCTACTTGAAATGCATAAATTTAGGTTTCTATTTCTTGGCAAAAATGGGATTAAACCGGCCCTACAAATGGAAGTATTTCAAATCCACTGTGGTCAGAGTGTGGTCACAGCGGAACAAAAAATAGTCCCGTGTTAGGAACTGATTTTTACCAGAAAGTTTTTTTTGCATAATGCATAAATTGTCATACATGTGGCAATCCGGTCCTTCAGAGATGTAGCCGGTCCTGCAACATTGAGAATGTGCAGGACTGGATGTCCTGTGGGATGAAAAGTTTTCGCAAATTCTTGTGTGACCCACTTAATTTGGAGAATCTTATAAGCAGCACAAAGCCTCTGATTATGGCTTCTTTGAGAGTGTATCAACCCTTAGGGTCGACATTGTGCATGATTGCAGCACTGGCGAGTTACTCACCAGGGCTGCATTCATGCATCACAGCAGCAAAAAGGGCACACTAAACACTATGCGGCCTTTAAAGGGACAAACAGTGGCACAGGAGGCAGAATAGGGTGCTTGGTTTGTATTGGTTGCTGTCATTGCTGCACAAAACACAGCCAGCCGCCAGCTCTACCCAGGACAATGCGGCACGACTGGTGACGTCCGTTATTAGGACAAGTAATAAGCCGGTTATTTCTGGTCCGACAAGCGGGTGGCAGTCTCCGGCTATTCGCCAACATGGCACCTGGGGTCCTAACTCTACCCAGACCAGCAGGGCCTACCAGCAGAATGGTGAATATTATGATAAAATTCTGTCCCAAATGACCCCTATCTCTTCTGTCCCACTTTGCTAATTCTGAAGTCTGTCTTAAAGTGCCCCTATCCCCTGTGAATTACTTTTCTGATTTTGAAGTATTTCCTACAGTGCCTATCCATCCCTGAGACCTACTTTGCTAATTCTGAAGTCTCTCCTAAAGTACCCCTATCCCTTATCAGTTTTCATGAACTACTTTATTACCGTAATTGTGAGGTCTATCCCAAAGTACCCCTATCCCTAGTGTCCCACTTTGCTAATTCTGAAGTCTGTCCGAAAGTACCCCTATCCCTTGTGAATTACTTTGCTGATTATGAAGTATGTCCTACTATGCCCATCCATCCCCTGTGTCCTACTGAAGTATGTCTCAAAAAGTGCCCCTTTCCCTTATGCACTTCTTCATTCTGAAATCTGTCCAAAGAGTGCCCCTATTCCTAGTGTCCCACTTTGCTAATTCTGAGGTCTCTCCTAAAGTGCCCCTATCCCTTATCACTCTTCATATACTACTTTGCTAATTCTGGAGTATGTCCTAAAGTGCCCCTATCCCTTATCCCTTTTCATATACTACTTTGCTAATTCTGAAGTCTCTCCTAAAGTGCCCCTATCCCTAGTGTCCCACTTAGCTAATACTGGAGCCTGTCCCAAAGTGCCGCTATCCCCTGTGACCTGCTTTGATGAGGGCCATTCTACCAGTACCATGATGTCACTCCTTATAACAAGAACACAATGGGATGTCCCCTGACAACCCCCTGACAGGCCAGTCCCCATAGGGCTGCCTGCTGAGTGGGGCAGACAGTCAGGTACCAGCGGGATGACGTCATAGTGACGTCATGGTGACGTCATGGTGACGTCATCAGAGGCAGGTCACAGAGTAGGACTGCAGCCAGTCATCATTAGAGATAACAGCGTGCCGTAATACGGACTGATGGACGTCATATAGGGCCGTCTCCGAGACAACCCTCTAAGGGCCGCAGAGTGCTTTAACCCTCTAAGGGCCGCACAGTGCTTTAACCCTCTAAGGGCAGCACAGTGCTTTAACCCTCTAAGGGCCGCATGGTGATTTAACCCTCTAAGAGCCATATGTCACTAAAAGGTGACATCTGGCTGCATTCATGCATCATGATGACCAAGGGCATTAGGCATTAATGCACTATATGGCCCTTAAAGTGTTCCATGTCCTTGGTCCTCACTCCAAAACGGTCGGCATGATGCACCATTGCAGCACCAGCGAGTTCCTTGCTGGGGCTTCAATGGTGCATCATGACAACAAATGTCATCTTTTCACGACTTACAGCCCTTACAGGGTTAACACCATCCAGCACCTTGTCTGTCTGTGGTACAACAGGTGCCCGCACCCAAACACACTCCCCTATACTACTCACCGGGTGACCCACCCTACACATACATGTACTGTCAGTATCTCACCGACACACCCTCCTGCTTTTGTCCCTGGCCCTCTCCTGTAAAGCGATATTTCAGGTTTGTCCGTATGGGCGGCCATGTTAGTTCTGAGCTCAGAATCTCTCGTGAGACTCAGGCAGTGACCACACTCACACAGACCATAGCTTGGCAGGAACAGGCTAAGTGGCGAGAGCAGAACTGGAAGCGGAAATGATTGCCTGTGTCAGTGTACACACAGCAGTTCCCACAACAGTTAGACCATTTAAATGGGTTGTATAAATGGTGTGAGGTGATGGTATCTGATGTTAATGAGGTGACACCTATCATGGAGGATTAGGACCTCCCTGTGGGAGGGCTGGCCGAATTCCCTGGTCTTAACTTTAGGGACACTATAGAGATAATGTGGGTTGGAGACTGTCCTCCACACGCCTCTACCCACACAGATACAAGTCTATTCAAGAGTACTTTCATTTCCCGACTAACCTATACTTAACTGCAATATCCAGACATTTACTTCATTATTGAACATCTGCATTTCCTAAGATTTGCCGAACGTTATTGGGATGTGACAAAACCCTATTCAACAGTTCAAAGCGCACTGTGTACACATGAAACACATTTCTATTCCGATTGTGCTCAAAAATTGAGAAAATTTAATAGATTCACTAAAAAAAATGGATGTGCACGCTGATTACATCGAGTACCGGACTCATACATTTTCTGTATTATAACGACAATGCTCATCCCCTGCTGGTATTCTATGACAATGCTCATTTCACTGCGGGCATGTTTTTGTAATATCTGATTATTGTCTGATTTTATGGCCTAAAAACCAATAGTCTGCCGCGGAATGCTGCACCACCAGCGACCGATATCATAAAGTCCTTCAGGGCCCGATCCATGAATATAAAACGGTATCCATGGTAACCCGTACCAGGGACACCCACTCACTCTCCAATCACACACTCGGTCTGCCCTAACGTACGGCTTATTGCCACAAACTCTGCCTGGAGAGTGCAGCATGATAAATCTCACTGACTTTTAGTACCCATAATGCACGGCGTGCGGGGCAGGCTGGGATACGGCCGGGTTAACTTCCGGGCACGATGGCGTCTGTTTTATTTTGTCGTCTGTTTTATTTTGTTGTCAGGTTTGATTAATCAACATAAATCAGGCCTGTGAGGGTCAGTGATTGTCGTCTAACCTACTGTAAAACCTCGCTATAAGCCTAACTCGCAGGCCTGACCACAGGTTAAGCCGCACCCCGACTTTGGGCCGATCCTATAAGCCGCACTGGCCATCTGATTATAGTGGTTTTGTACTGAGGAGCAAAAACTCGCGTATGAGCCGCACCCTGACCCTGGGCCGATCTTATAAGCCGATCTGACTCGCGTACTAGCCGCGGCTTATACACGAGGTTTTACAGTACACACACACAGGAGCGTAGGTACAAAGGAAGGCTCTGGTGACAACCACTATGACTTTGAACTTGCATTTTGCTGGGTTTGGGCAGTCCCTGTCAATAGTGGTACCAGTGAACAGGAACCAGAATGTCTGATGGTATTTTTTGCTATCATACTTTCTGGTTCCTAGTCGCTGGTTCCAAGCTGATCACAGGGACTGTTTAGGCGCCTGGGGGGGGAGGGATTTCAATAGGGCCTAGTCGGGACTGGAGCTGGTTGCGGCGGGCAGCACTGATAAGAGATGATAAGACTGTTACTAGCCTGTCCCCTGTTTGTCCCCTAATTGTACCCATAGTGGGATGTCTTATCAGTGGGTTTAACCGCAACCAGCGAAATTTAAAATGGCGGACCCACTGGGTATAGCTCCAGATCGCTATAGCACTGTACCCCGCCACTTATACAAGACAGGAGCTTATTTAAGCTACAGATTCCAGGGTGAGTCAGTAATTGTTGTTTTACGCCATTTCAATAACAAAGGCGTGGGAAGCAAATGTTTATTGGGGGGTGGGGGGTGGGGTGTACCACTCCACCCATCTAGATTATAGTGTCGGCTTTTATACATGAAGGCGCATATAAACACTTATATTGCAATTGTATAGACAAGTAATGTTTGAGCCTCATTTAATTCTGATAAGGGGCCCGGCCCATCTACCTCACGTCTCCCAATGTACCGGTCAGAAAGCCCCCCTACCCGGTACCCCCTTCTCATAGGTTGATCCAGTCCCGAAGGAATCATGCTAGTTTAGTCTCAAAGGGCACAGCGAATTACAACACTATGTTCCCTTTGACCCTTTAATGATGGCATGTCGCTAAAAGATGACATTTGTCGTAATGATGCACAAGCCTCCGCGAGTAAATCTTTGGTACTGCATTGGTGCATCATGCCGACCCTTCGGGATTGTCTCAACCCCATAGGGTCGACATGATGCTTGACCGAAGCCCTGGCGAGTCATTCATTTATACGACCAAGGGCATGATGCATTAATGCATTATACCGTCCTTAAAGGGTTAAAGCCAACAATAATTGAATTGGGCGTCCAGTGTCCGTGTGCCGGGTTTTATTACTAACTATTACGTGTATTGAACCCAGCACGGCTGGACTCCTGTAACTCGTGTGTGTAGGTTCTGGGAAGCAGCAGGGAGCGCTGCACAGGCCGAAACTGAACCTTTTAAAGATGGCATGATGCATTAGTGCATCATACCTTGGTTGTCATGATGCATGAATGCAGCCCTGGCGAGTAACTCTCCAGTGCTGCATTCTTGCATCATGCCGACCTTATTAGATTGAGACACTCTCGAAGGGTTGGCATGATGCACCTTTGCAGCACGCAGCACCGGCGAGTTACTCACCGGGGCTGCATTAGTACATCATGATGACAAATGTCATCTTTTAGCAGCATCCGTCCTACTACTTGTAGTAGATTAGACCACAATGCGCTGCCCCAAAATATGAAGTTGAACAGGACATGTTTTTAGACCACGATATTATGTAATTTTCTTATAGTACATGACCTCCTCAGTTCCCAAAAAAAAGTTCCTGACGGGGTACGGCCTCGTTTGCCCGTAATGGCCGTTTCCATGGCAACCACCTCAAAATAGTGGATACGGCTGTAAAAAGTGCACATTGGCTGTCCATAGGGCTATTTGAGTTTTACCTACCCCCCCTAAATCAATGTTGAGCTTTTATCTGGTCTCATCATGCGGTTGCTAGGGTAAGCGGTTGCCTAGCAACAGACATTCTATGTGAGAATTCCCTAGAAACGAGAGGAAATATCAATGAGATAGCCAATCTATCCATATCTATTTCATCAAAACTGACCCCCAAGAAACAATGGTGATATATCCTTGTTGACATGGTCCATAGTTACCTAGCAACAGCAGATATGTACCTAGCAACCAGCGTTAACTACCAATATGGCTGAAAAAAATCACATTTTGGCTCTCTATAGGACCATAAAAAGTTGACCCATCCCCACTTAATCAACTTCAAGGTTTATGATGCCATTAATGCTTGTTGCTAGGATGAGTGGTTGCCTAGCAACAGCCATTCTATGTTATAATTCCCTAGTTACCATGGAAAATATCCATCGGTGAGATGATAAGCCAATACCCGCCCCATTCAAATTGACCCCCATGGGAAAATGGTAATAAATCTATGTTGGTATAGTCCATGGTTGCCTAGCAACAGTGGATATCTACCTAGCAACCATTTTGAAATGCACCAGACTTGATCATAGTTTTCCTGAATACTGGTAAATGGCAGTATTTAGGGTGGTATCTAAAGTTTTCTGACATTATCTAGGAAGTATGTGAGAATATTTTACTGCATCTAAGGGTTATCTCATGTGGTCTATTGTGTATCTTGGGGGTATGAGAGATGTCTAACTGTGTCTAGGGGGAATATTAAAGGTTGGATACGAGTCTTTTGTCTCCTCTATTGGTCAGGTCATTCGCGCGCGCCAAACCCATCTTTCAACCCTAGATGGCCCTACTGTACCATGTCTTAGGCCATATATACAGGTGGCACCATCTGAAGTCTAAAGATGATGGTGGACTACGCAGTTTACATATAGCTAACTAGATGGCGCTACCCTCTATGGCCAAACACATGATACAGTAGGGTCATCTAGGGTTGAACGATGATGGGCGTCTCGCTCTGTCACACCTTGTGCTATATACAGGCATCTACTGTAAGTATGAGCAGGCTGCTCAGTTTAAGCCTGTGGAGCACCGGGTTGGGTAAAACCCGGGGTCTTAGTGCGGAACCAGGACACACTAGGGTAGATTCACCATGAGTCGGACACATACCGAGTACCCTTCATTTATATCTGTATCATTCATTTATGATAAGCGTTGTATTGGTGATTTATTGGAATAAGATACACTTAAACTTTATCAGAATACATGCACATAAACATATGATTTGAGTATGTAGCACATCACTTAAATGTTTGTTCGCCAAATTCTGCGATCTTGACTGTAGTAGGTGCACTCAAAAAGTAAACTTGTCTCCAGACTCTTCCAAGTGACGGACATAAAATAAACGAGTCAAAAACTCATCTAACTGACAAGGAAGGGGGTCTTCTAGCTGGAGATAGAAGACCCACTTGGCATGTGCCAGCCAAAAACCTGACATTTGCCAGCTCCAGATTCTATTTGTGGGATGGTAACCTGATAGGTTAGACAACTTTTGACTTGTTTATTTTATGATAGTCACTTCCACAAGTCTGGAGACAAGTTTACTTTTTCAGTGTGGTGCCTGGTGCAGGGTGCAGGGCAGCTGGGTAGTGTCTGCACACCGAGCTGATAATCTAAATTGTGCTGTCTGGGGGAAACAGGTCACAGCTCCCAGACAATGGGAACAGGAGGCAGCCTACCGGGGGCAGGTCTCACAAAGTACTGGGGAATAAATGCCCCTTTTTAGTCTTGTACAAGTCTGAGTTACTGGGATATGGTAGTTTGAAGACTTGCACAACCCTGGCCTACAGAAAGTGTCCAAGTCTGAATTACTGAGAACCCCCCCCCCCCTTGTAGACTTGTCCAAGTCTGAGCTACTGGGAAATTCTCTATTGTAGAACTGTTTCCAAGTCTGAGTTCCTGAGAAAAACTTGATTGTAGTGTTCAAGGTCCTTGAGACTGAGTTACTGGAAAATGCTCCTGTGTAGACTTATTAAGCATGAGTTACTCGGATATGGTAGTCTGTACAATTGTTCGAGTCTAAATTGCTGAGTAATGCTCCTTTATAGCTACTAAAAAAAGGAGACTTGTCCAAATCTGAGTTAATAGGATTTGGTAGTCTGTACACTTGTCCAAATCTGAGCGATTGAGAAACGTTTTATTGTAGACTTGTTTACGTCTGAGCTACTGAAAATCTGTCTTTTGTGGACCAGTTCTCAAGTCTGAGTTACTGAGAAATGCTTCACTGTAGAAGTGTTCAAGATCATTGAGAAATCTGTGTAAGGTCAATAACCGAGAACTATGGCCAGGAACTGGGTGATGCAAGTGAATCTCCCAGGATTTGGCGAGGCCGAAAAAGGGGGAAATAACAGATTAAACTGCAGGGGTCCATACACAAGCTGTGATACTCTCAGAGTGGAGTTTAACCTGTGGTCAGGTCTATTACCTCCAGGGTTGCCTGCCTGTCACAAATGACCACCACAGACACTGGAGGATATTGTTCACCCCTTGTTAACCCAAGTCCTTAATGAATGTCTGAGAGAGTGAGATGCGAGGTGATATAATGCGGTGTACCTCTTTTAAGACATTAGCATCATCCAGCGTATGGGCTGGCCTTCAGATGGGAGATTTACTGTAGTCTACGAGTCATTGTTACTCGGGTGATACTAACACACGTCTACCACCACTACCAGTACCATACTGTGGTCCACCTGTGGTATCCTGTAGTGTTTATAGTTTACAGTACTGAGGGGTGTGTGGCAAAGCACGTCCCTACTACACCCTTTAGGGAGTGAAAATAATTTAACCTGTTTTGAGCCAAAAAGCCAGCGCGTTACTATGCTTCAAAGGGCCCGCGCGCTAGCCGATTTTCGGCCGTAAGGGGGAGGGGGTTAAAAGTTTTGACCCCTTGACCGGGGGGGGGGGGGTAAAAAATTTCGCACGCTTCGCGCGGAAACCCACCACCCCCCCCCCCCCTGTTGTTAAAAAATTATCACTCCCTTATAGCGCCCCAGACTGTGGGTAGCTGTGTCACTTGTCGATCCTAAGAAATGCCGATGTCCCTTGTCTATCCTAGGAAATGCGTCTTGTCCCTTGTCGATTTAAAGAAGTAGGTGTGTCCCTCCTCGCTAACCTCCAGCTTTCCAGCTAACCCCAGCATGCCATGGTCCATAAAGGGTTATAACAGGGTCTTGTAGGGCCCAGACGGGGGTAGCTGTGTCACTTGTCGATCCTAAGAAACGCCAATGTCCCTTGTCGATCCTAAGAAAAGGGCCTTGTCCCTTGTCAGTTTAAAGAAGCAGGTTTGTCCCTTGTGCCCAACCCCAAGCATGCCCTTATCCCTTATCCATAACGGTTAAAACAGGGGCTTGTCGCCTTGTCTGGAGCCTTGTCTGGAGCCCTTCTTGTCGCCTTGTTGATTTATTAGCCGCACCTTAACTTTGGTGGGTAGACATTTCATATCTGTAAACGCGTTGTATGGGCAGCAGATTGATTTAAAATCGTCATAATTTTGTTATCATAATGCAGCCCTGGCGAACTACATTAGAGCATTCAACCCTCACATCGACCCTATGGGGCTATTACCATGGGTGTGGACCACTAAATTCGACATGGCGACATGGGCCTTTTTGGGCTTAGTGACATGCGACATGAGGAATTTAAGAGTTAGTGACATGGGACATGGCCATTTCTTAAAATCGACATGGTGACATGGCCATTTCTTAAAATCGACAGGGCGACATTGACCATTTCTTAAAGTCGACAGGGGAAATTAGGACCCCCCATCCAGACCCCCATTACCCTGAAGGAGTGTTGCTCTCCAAAGGGGCATCACAACGACAAATGAACAAAAACTTTAGGGCATCATTTTAAGTGATATTGGTTGTAACAGTCCACGTTGGTGTTTTCATTTAGACTGGCTTCCCCGAGGTATGCTTTACATTCCATTCAGCGCCTTCTTGTATAGCAATGTACTTTGAAAGGTCTCAAGGTCGAAAGTGAACTTTCCAGTAAGAAAATGGGGTAATCTTTCTCAATTTTAACGGAGAATGATAAACAAAGTGTGGAAGCAAATGTCAAACACCTGTGCAGACTCCCTGGTAAACGCCCCCCCCCCCCCCCCTCTACACCCACCCTCACCCATTTTACTCCTCCATGCCCAGCGTATCGTGTTTTGATGCACCCAGAATGCGCACGGACTTAAGCACACGGTGATAGGGCATGTACAGTTCCATTACGAATTCACCTTATGTATAGTAACATCTCTCGTTTGTATGATAACATTTCAAGTTTGTATGGTAACATTTTACCGTGCTTTAGAAGGTGCAAGGGTTGAGGCAAATTAAACCCCACGTCAAGTGACAACCAAGGCTGCTGGTGCTGCCCTCTGGGGAGTGGGACTGGAACTATAATTCTACTAGACCTGGTTATACAGTCGGCTCTCCCCTTCCCTTATTTACACTCGGCATCTATTATCTTACCCTTTCTCCTTTGCCCCGAAAGGGGTTGTGTGTGAATAAAATTGAATTGAATTGTTTCTGTCCAAGTAAAAAATAATACTACCTCGAATGCATCACTTAATTACTCGGGCAGAAGACATGCATCTCGCCTTATATGTTCCATTATATTTGGATTTATTTCCTCAGATAATTTGCTCAGACATTTTTCCTTGCATTCTCCTAATTCAATGAAGTGAGGGCTGACGGCGGTCCAATCCCACCACATTATATTCAAAACCCAGTGCTTTCAATACTTTAAAGTTCGTATCCCAACTGGGGTGGCTAGAATTGAGCTCATTCAATAATAATTAGCTGACACTCTTGAAATACATTTTCTCTGAAATGTGTACATAATTCCTGCTACCATGAGTCCTAAATATTAATAAATATTAATTAATATAAGGTGTGTAATGACAGCTAGATCCATGGCTTTGTTGGAGAAAACACCAGCATGACTAACCACCCGAGGTAGACTGCCACCTGTGTAGAATGCAGAGGACGAGGTAGACAAGAGATTACCTAGTTAGTCCAATCCTAAAATCCAATACTACTTTGGGGATCATTTCTCGGAGAACCCCATGATCCAATGTATCTAAGCCAAATAACAGCCGCAGTGCCGCAGCATGGTGACACTATGTGAGAACATAACAAGGAACTTTCCATAACAGCAACACAGCTACCCCATTGGGGGAGGGTACTCACTCTTTGACTGTACCCCACGCTGGCCCCACCTCGACCTCTGTTACCGAGCGTCATCAATCGCACCAAAGCTTGCTGGTGAAAATAATTCTGGTACGCTTGGTGCTGCAACATTAGAAATGTGGACGGGTACCGTGGAGTGATCCCCCCAATATATACGGGACTAGCGCATCCTGGTACCTCAGGTAGTCGGGGGCTAAACCCCCATCACTTATCAGGCTAATCCCCTCTCCTCACACCTAAAACAAAGGTGCTGATAAGAAATTCACCCATGATGCACTGCTCTGGAGTCGGGGCCTAACCCCAATGCATTGCTCTGAGCCAAGATGGCGGCCCCCATAGCCTAATGCGCTAGTCCCGTATACGGGGGAAGTGATGCAGTTATGGCCCCTCAGATACCAGTGATGACACTCGGATGCCTCCGAGGACGAGTTGAGGCCAGCTTGGACTGTACCCACCAACTGCCAAACGACTGCCTGCCTAACAACTGGAGCCGCCACCGCTTCTATCAAAATGCAGTTGACCGCCCCAAGATTCCTTACAGATAAGCCATGTTATTTCAGGAACCATTGTGTTTGTACCTTTAATTCCTGATGCAAAAAAGTAAAGCAGACATGGATGATAAGTTATGTTTCTCATGTTTACAGATTCAACCCAATTACCACCCGCCCCCTATTTGAGGGGTGTAGGGAGTCACAGCCCCCCAATATGGAAGTGGGTAGCCATTTCATATCTGAGTACCCCCCCCCCCCCCCTGTACCAGCCACCATACACAGACACAGCCATTTTTAAAAGCCTCCATCTCCCCGACACATGATTTACTGCATGAGAATTGGTGAGATTTGGCAGCCCGGCGGCAGGGTGGGGCGCCGTGGGGAGGGGCGCGCACAGGGATATCATAAAGAAGGAGGCAAAAATGTCCAATAGATATCCAAATGCCTTCTGGGTGGCAGCAGGGGTAGCGGGTGGGTGAGGGTCGACGTCCGATGGATGGGGGAGAGACAGCCCCAGATACTGGGTATGGATCGGACACCGATACACGACCTGACAAGGCAATGTGTATAGGGATGTACACATTAGAACCGGCCGCTAGACACAGGCTATAAATAATGGTAATAGTAATTCATATTTTAGAATCTGCCTGATTAAAATTCACATGGCCAGCAGTAAGAGAAGGATGCATTTTGAATAGCTTAATTTTAGGGAGTAACCATGGTAACCAGCGGTTGTGCTGGTTCTGGCGGTGTGGGCTGTCACCATGGTAACCAGCGGTTGTGCTGGTTCCGGCATTGTGGGCTGTCACCATGGTAACCAGCGGTTGTGCTGGTTCCGGCATTGTGGGCTGTCACCGTGGTAACCAGCGGTTGTGCTGGTTCCGGCGGTGTGGGCTGTCACCATGGTAACCAGCGGTTGTGCTGGTTCCGGCGTTGTGGGCTGTCACCGTGGTAACCAGCAGTTGTGCTGGTTCCGGCGGAATGGGCTGTCCTAGAACAGTGCAGGGTAATGGGTACCTAAAGTAAGGAGTACTGACAGAGCTAACCTTCAGTGTGTAGTGTTGCCCCTCTATTACCACAGTTACAAGTGCTCCTATTATCACCCACCCCCAGACGGCAGAGGTCACAGAGGTCACCCAGACCGTACTGACCCGCACGGTACCAGACATCAGCAGGACCTCTGACCCCTTCATTAAGTCATATCTAACATGGCTGCTGTACAAGACCAACAATGGATGTACCCTCATCTTACTAAACAATTCATGTCTCTATATACACAAAACCTTTTTGACATATCTGGATATTCTAGTAGGGCCCTAGACGGGGCTAGCTATGTCACTTCGCTGTGTCGGTTTTAAGAAATGCTAATATCTCCCATTGATTTCAAGAAGTGGGTGAGGCCCCATGTTGGTTTTAACAAGTAGGAATTGTCCCTTGTTGCCAACCCGCAGCATCCACTTGTCCCTTGTCCATAGGGTTAAAACAAGGTCTTGTCACTGTGTCTATTTTACCCATCTGCGCCCCACCAAGTGCCCGAACACACCCTCTGCTTCCCCATCCACTTGATTAAATCCCTATAGAGGAATACATGTATATCAAAGATGCCAATCCCTAGTCAACAAAGTGTAGGAAATCCTCTCACTTCAGTTAATTTCCTATGGGAAATTGATATAATGTAATACAGAAATCACAGGCAACTCCCACAGAAATAGGAGAAGTGGCCTCAATGAAGCTGGCATTCCACTAGCCACTTGTCAAATCGCCAATGGCGAATCAAAGTTCATTTTGGCTAATGCTACCTACTAAAAATTCGCCAAATAGGCTAATCGTGGTTGTGGGACTGTTTAGGCTTGTGGTACCAACACCGTTCACTGATTACATATACTATGTTGCTTAAAAGCAGTCTCCTCAGACATAATGATTACAGGTATGTTTAATTAATGTCAGTTTTTGCAGATATTGAAATGGAAAGAAATGACATTAAACTTTCTTAGTTTCATCCATAATACATGTTGTTATGTTTAACTTTTATATATTGAGAACAAATGCGACCAATGTCACAGCAAAGAAGTTTGGCTAATTAACATCTGATTCAGCTAATCAAAATTGATGCAAATTCGCCAAATTGTCTGATAGAAAACAAGTCCAAGCGGAATCTCAGCGAAGGATTCCCAGACAGAAGTGGCTGTGTCTCATGAAATTGAAACGTCTTTGACCAGGTGTAGTTTTTGACCGGGTATAGTCTTTGACCAGGTTTAGTCTTTGACCAGGTTTAGTCTTTGACCAGGTGTAGTCTTTGACCAGCAAGTTTCAAAACAGCTGAAATATGGGCTATGTACACAGAAATGCTGGGAAAATGAAAATGGATATTTTAACACTATATCTTACAAATTTCCCTGCATTTCTGTGTACATCGTCCCCATATCAGCTGTTTTGAAGCTTGCTGGTCAAAGACTACACCCGGTCAAAGACTACATGTGGTCGAAGACTTTTCAATTGTTACAATATCATGAGACGCAGCCTATAGTACAGAAAGGCCTCGTACAACGCCCGGGTGTCCATTACCGCCCATTAAAGCCACCCACGGCCGCCTTTGTTGCCACATCCATCCCATAATAAACGGACAATGGTCCTCAGTTAGCGAGTCTTTAACGGCAATTAAGGCGCAAATCATGTACATTGACATCAGAGCGCGAATCATTCCACACGATGAAAGGACAGGTATCCCTCCGCAATAAAAGTAGTCCCGGCTCAACAATTACCCCAGACCACTCAATAACCAGTCATTGAAGTCATTAAATCTTAATGCTGAGTGTTATATGCATCATGTCCTTACAAGGGTAGGTGGGTCCCAATCAGCCTACGGGAGGTGTTCCAGGCTTGTATTAGGTTATTAACTGTTACATTTGTCCCCGCACCGTCTCAAAATCCATATTCATCCAGTACTCCAAAGAAACTGACTTAAAATTGTACACCATTAGTATTCCATGATGTCTGCCACGTATTGTCATATGTTGAATTTTCTTTTCTTTGTTATATATTGCAAGTAGGAAAAAGAACATATTTCGTACTCACCCTCAGGATATAGATTTTATAGACATATTAACTCAGGGTGAATATCTAACCTGGAGTTAAGGGTAATACCCAGATTCTCTACTCAGTACAGGGCCCTGTCCCACCATGTAAATTGTATCTCTCATTTGGGTATCATTGTTGAGAAGGGATATATATATGGATGGGTGTGCACAATAGGTCTAAATCTCAACCCTCGGGGATATGATACGCAGGTAGGTTTCAATCAATCACGATTCGGGTATGGTAACATGCATGAGTCAGCCAGTCCGGCAGGGCCTTATACCTCTAGCATGTGAAATATCACATGGTCACATGATATTGGCTATCCCGCCTAAGTGTGGTGTGCAGTACCCGAGAGACGACAGTCGGCCCCTCCAGAATACCGCCCACACTTACACCATGCGGGAAGAACCCCCCGCCTGGTCGGCTGGATATATCATGTTTTACCTTACAATGACATACTAACATAGTATAAACCCCTACAGGTGCATCAAGAAATATTACCTTCAGGCAACAAGCTAGTGTTTAAAGGTTAAAACATACCTTCCTAAAATACTAACAATTCTGAGAACCACAATAGAAGTAATGAAATCCTAGGCTAGGAGTGGGAGGTATCTCCGGTCCCGACAGGCGGGCAGGAGGGACTTCTGGGTAGGAAACCTTACAGGTATTGTTAATCACACAAAGACGGAGTGCAGCAGTCACACACGGAGTGGGGTGGCGGAAAGTAGACAGAATAACGCCTAAATTAGACATTATACTGCGTAAAATAAGACAGAATAATGCCAAAAGTAGACATAATAATGCCTAAATTAGACATAATGCCTAAGGTAAACGTAATAATTCCGAAATTGGATATTATAATGCCGAAAGTAGACAGAATAATGCCTAAAGTAGACATAATAATGTCTAAATGGACATAATAATGCCCAAAGTAGACATAATAATGCTTAAATTAGACAGAACAATGCCTAAAGTGGACAGAATAAAGCCAAAAGTAGACATTACATTGCCTAATATAGACACAATAATGCCTAAAGTGGACACAATAATGCCTAAAGTGGACATTATAATGCCTAAAGTAGACAGAATGATGCCTGAAGTAGACAGAATGATGCCTAAAAAATAGAGAATAATGCCAAAAATAGAGAAAATAATGCGTTAACAGAAGAGGAAAAAAGTGACGTACTCAAGACAAAACAATGTTGTAAAATGGATAAAATGATGTCTAAAATAGTTAAAAAAAGAAGAAAAAATAGGGTCAAAATGGACAAAACAATGCAAAATAATCACAATGTTGATGTGAAAATGGTCATGATAATGTAATAAAATAGGCAGAATCATGTCCAGTTAAGCCACTCCTAGTAAGTCTGTCTGCACTCACCCAATTGTTTCTGCCGTATCTGTTGAAGGAGTAGGAATCGCTACTCACCTACACAAAAAAGGCAAACAGAAATAAATCAAAACATTTCCAGTTTAAGGTTTCCTAAATGAAATCTGAAGGCACAAAGGGACAGAAAAGAAATCTGAATTTGAAATCAATCCATTCAGCTTTTTATTACATGTTATTTTAATCAGTGTATAAATGAGCTTCACACAGGGCCGGGAACGCCCAAGAAGACACAGCGAGACAATGAGTATGGTATTAATAGCGGGTACCATTATGGCCCGTTTAAGCGCTCCTGAGTTTAAAAGAGTCCTTGAAATCCCTGCTCTTATACAAGGAACTACACTTATATGAGACCTTTTAATAAAGAGAGATTTTGGAAGTCAAGGAGGGCCTAAACCTTCGCTTAAATGAGATCTGGGCTCATCTGAGGTCCCTGCGCGTAAACGGGCCATTACGGTATTACAACATGGCTGCCGAGTAGGAGGGAGAAGCCAGGAACTTGTTCTGCACACTTAGGCACCACTAAATGTGCACATTTACTCAAGTGCTATTTCTACCCTATTGCAATTTACATAAAAGCTGGAATTTTAGATATGCATGCAGGCATTGGCCCTTCTAGGCTCACAAGGTACTGAGTCCATTTAGTGTATGACCCTTCGACTCCTTACCCTGACAGCGCATTGGTCAGTAATAAGTGAAACCCCGTAAGACTACCACTACCGCGTTCACTGAATATGCAGCATGCGGTCAGCACCCATTACAGGATGAGTGTCCCCATACATAACACCAGATACACTCGGGGGTCACCCGGGTAGGGACTGATACAGAACAGGGGAGTCTGAAATCTAGCCACCCCATGTGACATTGTTGGCTTCCATGGCAGATCATGTTGTATACTATGGTTTTGAATCAAAGGGCATGTTGCCTCACTACCTCTGAACCTGCTGAATAGAACCTTCTGTGCGGCAGATGCGGCCTGTGTAACAGGGTCAAACCTTGCTGCAACTTGCCGCAGTAGCTTCCTGCAGGAAAAGCTGACATTGACAGCTTTCTGCGGTAAGCTGTTGTAGCAGATGATGCGCAGCAATTGCTGCCAATGTAATACGCCCTTCATTGCTCTGTAGGAATCGCCTTTTACATGAAACAATAAGAATGAAGAAGATAAACCCAGACTTCTACTTCTCTAGAATAATTTGGGTTGTTGAGATAGGCATGACAACAGTGCAGTCCTTAACAATGTAAAGCATTATTTTTGTGGCACAACCTACCCCACGCGGCTGTTACGGCTAGATTGCTGGTACCGATGGCAAATTGTGTCAAGGTGATGGCCAGGTCTCCGTGTGAGGCGGGTGGGCATGCTGAGGTGTAATGGGGCAGACACCGGCACGGTCTTATTAACAGTCTACTGCCAGGCTCCGGTCACAGCATGATCCCTCAATTCTACTCGAAGTATTTAATCCTTTAAGCATTAATACATCATGCCCTTGGTTGTCATGATGCATGAATGCAGCATGCAGCAATATCGAGTAACTTGCCACAGTTGCGTTGATGCATCGTGACGACAAATGTCACTTTTTAGAGACATGATGTCCTTGGAGGGTTCCCTAAATGCAAAAAGGTCATTTTTTGTGATAGAGTGATGGTCAATGCCTTTAGATAAGACCAGATTGCATACACTGGTATTGGTGTAACAACCTGGTACCTCCAGCATCCCTTCTACCCCTCCATCCCCACACTGAGAAGCAAATTAACTTTTTCAATCTCAGACCAAAAAAAAAGAGCTGCATTTCTTCATCTCCTTCTTTACCTGAGCATCTGGTCTGCAACTTGTGGCAGCTTAGCGTGGCAGTTGTCGGTGATTAAGACGATCATTTACCGCCCTTTGTCAGCATCACAAACACAACCCCCTCCCGATGTCCTCTTAGCGACAAAAAGACGGCCATTCATTCTGTCGTCTCGGTGGCAGTTCGTGTATGGGGTGACGGATGACGTCTGGGTATTATCATTTACTGTCACCATGAAGCAACGTACCGGGAGCCACCATCGACTTTTCATTGTCAAACTGTCAGTGATCGCTAAAGACAAAATAAATTTAAACCCAAAATGATTTTATCCCATTTCTACTGATGCCAGATGAATCAGATGTTTTTCGTTGATGTATTTACATTGAGATGAGATGTATATGATGTATTATACCATAGCGGGCACAAAGAACAAAGCATCTCACACCTCTTGTATACTGCATACAGCTAGTGGTATAAATAAGTTATAGGCATTGTACCAAGCTGTAGGGGTATTGCGAGGGGTAAGCGATATGACCCGCTTTAATGTATTTTGCGTACAGGTACTCGTCCTATAACTATAACATACAAAAAAGAGACCCTCCCCATGCGCAAGATATGGCAGTAAATGCTCTAGTTATGGGGTCAGTAGCAGAAGTTGTATGAACCCTGAGGAAGGGCTGCATGTGTTAAACTAAATCAGAGGGCCTCTAAGTAGCCCCTGTGCTAACTAAGTAAGGGTTGTATGTAGCTGTGGGGCACACATCCGCCCATCCAGCACTGAGCGTTAAACCTTTAAGGACGGCATGTCGCTAAAAGGCGACATTTGTCGTCACTATCCATCAATAGAGCGAGTAACTCCCCTGAGCTGCATCGGTGCATCATGCCGACACTTCAGGAGTGTGTCAGTGCCGTAGGGTTGTCATGATGCATGAATGCAGCCCTGGTGAGTGGTGCATTAAAACATTATGTGGCCCTTATGAAGGGTTAACCAGGCGTGAGACAACATGGCCGCCTTAAGGAGCGACAAGCGCATGTTTCACACGCGGCTGCTCCCAGATGGCGTTACTTAAGGAAACATTCCTAATGGAGACCTCAATCCTAACTCACTACTCTCAAATACAGGGATGAAAGCGACCAATATCAAAAAGACTTGAAATGTTCACATGGAGGCCCCTGAATACAGTTTCTCTATAGGTAAGTATGGACTTTGTGGCATGAGAAGAACTTAAAAACAGGGACTTCCATCCCTGCATTGAAGTACATGTACCACACCAAATGAAATAGTTAATGTCATCAGATTTCAGAGAGCCAAACATTTTGGAAAATCAAAAGAATAATTGTCATCAAGATTTGGACATGAAAAAGTGAACCAAGGACAAATTTCCTGTGTTTATTTTACCCGCCCTGTTTCTTAGATTCCCAGTGAATCCTCTGTCCCTTCAGACTATAACTTTGCAGTATGCAGAAAAAGAGCTTGTCATCATAAATCATTTTTTTGTTTCTCTAGGACTGCTATCAGAAGCTAGACAGCGGCATATTGGACGACTTTAAGTATATGGGTGGCAGTTACATCATGGGCGACACCCAATCTGCATATAGACAGCTGGTAGACAGCTGATAGACAGGGCAGCGACGCAGCTGAAGCCTCAACAGACGCCACAATATAGGTCACTACACAAACTACAGTAGAACCACTGCTGAAGCCACAACAGAAGCCACAATATAGGCCACTACAGAAGCCACAACAGGACCCACAATATAGGCCACTACAGAAGCCACAACAGGACCCACAATATAGGCCACTACAGAAGCCACAACAGGACCCACAATATAGGTCACTACAGAAGCCACAACAGGACCCACAATATAGGTCACTACAGAAGCCACAACAGGACCCACAATATAGGTCACTACAGAAGCCACAACATAAGCCACAATATAGGTCACGGCAGAAGCCATAATATAGGTCACGGCAGAAGCCACAATATAGCCACTGCAGAAGCCACTAGAGAAGCCACAACAAAAGCCACAGTGGTCACTACAGAAGCAACAACAGGGCCAAAAACAGAAGCAAAAACAGAAGCCCATGCAGAGGCCACTGTCAAGGCCACAACAGAATCCACTACAGAAGCCACAACAGGAGCAATAACAGAACCACAAAAGAAGGCACAAGAGAAGCCACTACAGAAGCCCCTCCAAACGCCACAATAGGAGCCATTAGCAGGTCCGGTAAATGGAGGGAAACCCTCCCCAGAGCCGTTATTTACACCAGTTTTAATTTTCACAACGCAGGGTAGGTGTGAAAACACTGCAGGGCTAGAATTAGCAACTGTTTTGCTTGTAGCATAAACACTGCAGGGCTAAAATTAGCAACAGTTTTCTTATAACACATTTGCTGAATTTTCTATCAATTTGCTGTTAAATGTATATATCCCATGAGATAGATTAGTGTATGCTCTTGAATCATACATGGAGAATAGTGAATCATACAGGTGATTGCCATGAAATCACATATAAATAAGCTTTTTCTATAGACTTTCCCTCTGAACTCCTCCATTTCACCCAGTAGGCAGTGAGCCCTGCAGTGTTTTCACACCTACCTGCGTTGTGAAAATTAACACTGGTGTAAATAACAGCTCTGGGGAGGGTTTTCCTCCATTTCCCGGACCTGATTAGAGGAGCAACAACAGAAGCCACTATAGAGACCATTAGAGGCCCAAACAGAAGCCACCACATAGGAATGTATGCCAATTGAAATAGGAACTGCTAAAGAAACTACTATAGAAGCCAAAATAGAATCAACAGCAGACACCAATATTAGAAGCCCCAACAAAAGCCACTGCAGAAGGAACAACAAAGTCACTCCAGAAGCAACAATAGGAGCCACACCATAGGAACTTACAGAATTCACAAAAGGAGCCATAACAGGATCCAATACTGATGTCAACACAGTAGCCACTACAGAAGCCACTATAGAAGCCGAAATGAAAGCCACAGCAGACACCAATATCAGAAGCCACAAGAGAGGCCAATGCAGATCCCATAGCAAGGCATCTATTTATTCTGAAATCCTAGATGGGCGCTTTTAATACTACGAGGAGTGGTTGAATACTAAAGGATATGAAACAATAGCATAGTATAAACTGCCTTCACAGTAGCATTGAGTGATTAAGCATTAAATTATGATGGACTGATGTATAAGTCTTTTATAAAGCCATGAAAAAGCTCTCATTCATCTTCTTAACCCTTGAAGGACGGCATGATACCTTAATGCATCATACCTTTGGTCGTCATGATGCATGAATGCAGCCCTGGCAAGTAACTTGCCAGGGCTGCATTCAAGCATCATGTCGACCCTACAGGGTTGAGACACTCCCGAAGAGTCGGCATGATGCACCAATGCAGCACTGGCAACTTACTCACTAGGGCTGCATTGATGCATTATGTTGACAAATGTCATATTTAAGCGACTTCCATCCTTGAAGGGTTAAGCCTTGTGGCCGTCCCTTTCAGGCTGTGTACTCCTGCAGACCACATTGTATATGGCTGGGGGCTGTGATGGCCAACTGTATCCACTGACAGGTTTTTGGTGCAATCTGTTGCTGGATGGTTTAGGCAGACTTGATGGAGGAGCACTGATTTAAGAAGACTTGATTGAACTGTGGCTCTTTGGTTACTGAGAGGAGGAAGGACACATTAAGAAATTGAGAGATAAAAAATCAGAAAATGGTGAAATTCTGGAGGTTTGCCCACAGGACGGCATGTCGCTAAAAGATGACATTCATGGTCATGATTCACCAATGCAGCACAGGCTGACCGTTTGGGAGTGTCTCAACCTGTAGGGTCGGCATGATGCCTGAATGCAGCTCTGGCGAGTTATGCATTACAACGACTAGGGGACGTAAGGACCGCAGTGCTACAGGTTGATACAGTCCTCTAGGGCAGGCATGATGCATGAATGCAGCCCTGACGAGTGATGGGTAGTGTATTAACCCTTTGATGATGCATAATGCATTAATGCATCATACCCTTAGTCTTTTAGTTTATGAAGCAAAAATGCAGCCCTGGGAAGTAACTCACCAGTGCTGCATCCAAGCATCATACTAGGTTGAGACATGCCCCTAGGCTCAGCATGATGCACCACAATGCAATATGACGACAAATGTCATCTTCTCGCGATATGCTGTCCTTAAAGGGTTACTCCTCTTCCCTTACCGGGTAGAAGAGCCCGATACCTCACAAGTAGAAGCTGGTACCGTTCTACATCTGTGTAAATACCGCGCCCCGTCGGGGACACACCGGCCACCGGGAACAGACCGCAGCCAACGACACAAATCAATATCAGCCCCAGGAAACACCCACCCCGAGTCAGTATTCTGGTTAACTCTTTAAGGACGGCATGATGCATTCATGCATCATGTCCTTGGTCGTCATGATGCATGAATGCAGCCCTGCTGAGTAACTCTACAGTCTTGCATTGCTGCATCATGCTTACCCTCCGGAGTATCTCAACCTCGTAGGGTTAGCATGAGTACTGTTGATTTACTCACCAGGGCTGCATTCATGCATCATGACGACCACGGGCATGATGCATTAATGCATTATGCCGTCGTTAAAGGGTTAAATTCAGTATTATCCTGGGACAGTGGTCTAACTCAGTACTTTTCTTTCAACTTGACCAGCAGTAACTTGGGATGGAGGTGGTCTTTGACGGCGGTTATAGAAGACTATGAATTTAGGTATAGAAGATGATGTCCAAAGAGGATGGCTCAATGTGGTATTTACCATAAGTGACAAGGGGGTCAGGAGGAAGATGGATCTTCAAATATTAACCCTTGAAGACAGCATTTTGCCTTTAATGCAGAATTATTTGTTGTGCCGATGCTCCAAGACAGCCCGGGTTGGTGGCTCAGTTTACTTTTGGGAGTATGCGCCAACCCCAGTGGGTCGGCATGAATGCAGCCATGGTGAGTTACTCGCCAGGGCTACATTCATGCATCATGTTGACAAACGACTCATCGCATTAACACAGTATGGCAGCCTCAAAGGGTTACGTGTTGTAAAAACTCTCTGATAAGCCTCAGTTATATAAGCTGATCCCCCACTTTGAAAAAATATCACAAGCCGAATTGGAGCTCATCTATACATGATTAAACTAAGATTTACTTGAAAATAAAACACTCATAAGACGACTCCCCTCTTTGAGACAATGCTATCAGCCGAATCAAGGCCAAAATCAAGAAGACAGGGTGGGCTTATTCTGGGAGGTTTTATGGTGAGGGTGGGAGGGAGGGAAGTAGCGATAGAAAGTAACGCCGGGAAGGCGGGGGGGGGGCTACTAGATACTTGACAGTGGTCGGGCTGACACTCGGCCATTCAGGAGAGGAAATTAGCCACGTTGGGGGAGACTCCTCCAGCCTGATCAAATATTGCACGGCTGTCTGCTGCAGGGCGCTGTACAGGGGGGTGGGGGGGGTGAGGGGCTGGTATGGGGGGGGGGGGGGTTGAGGGGCTGGTATGGGAGGTGGGAAGAGAGACTGATTCACCACACAACACCCAAGTCCACTTGTAGCAAGTCCTATAGACCAATGCAGCAAGATAGGCAAGATCGTCATAATAAAGTTGTGTTTACGTAGGGTTTTTAACGTTTATTAATCATGTATTGTCTCTTTGGTCACATTTACTAAAGAGTGCACAATAGTCACATTGGTTTTAGCTGAATCAGCATAACATTGTTTGCACAGATCTCACATCAGGAGATTCACAGGACAATTATCTCTCAAATAGTGTATATCAGAATGCAGGATTTCATACATTTATCGAAAAATATCTCCCTTGACCATCTGTTTAGCCTTAGTGATACAGGCAGGGTTGATCTGCAATGTCATTCAGTAATAATTTAGCAAAGTAAGAGCACATCCTGTCCAGACCAGGAGAAATTTTAGAAAATTCAAAAAGAAACCTAAACAACTAAATCAGACAGGCAATTCTAAAATTCAATATATTGATCAATAGGGCAGTAGGACTTCAAAATATTTTTTTTTAGCTTTTAGACAACCTGAATGTCTAAAAGAAATTCTTAAGCGAATAATTGACTAGGAATAGTATCAATTCAAACAATGTCTGCGTCGATGATGTTGCTCAGCCGACACGTAGAATGGATATCCAACACGGCCATGTAAGCATGGATATGGTTATAATGAGGAGAACAGGCCCAGACAACACAAGAGAACGTAGAGCGGTAAAAACCCAGGCTGTCACTTCTTTTTTAGGGGTTTTAACAAATCTATTCACCTTCATGAAATTCGATAAACACCGGTCGGTAACAGGTAACATCCAGCATGGACAAGGTGTACACACACTCACATTCTGAGAACCAACAAGGAGATTTAGTCCTAGGTGGGATTTGACAAACACTGAGGGTGTGGCTTTCCTGCTGATGGGGCCGAACGGGTACTATATACCGTAAATTTCCGCATACTACCGTAAAACCTAACGTATAAGTCTAACTCGCGTATAAGCCGCCCCCTAACTTTGGGGAATCATATAAGCCTAAAGGAGGTTTGGAATCTTCTTTTAGTACGGTACTATGGTATCAAAATCTCTGGTATAAGCTGCACCCCCACTCTGGGCCGATCCTAAAAGCTGCACTGGCGAGATGACTCGCGTACTAGCCGCGGCCTATACGTGAGGCTTTATGTGTTGCGTATAACCTGCACCTCAAACTCAGGAGAAGCATTTTTTCTATCTAATGAAAGTTTGGTTTAGCGTATAACCCGTGTGTAGTACATGGGAACTTACAGTAAATTGTGACAACAAATTATGTATAGAGTGCAATGTGTATGCTAAACACTGATAACTGCAAATACAAAATGCAGTCTTTGCCAAAAGGTGCCGGACAGTGGCAATGTCCGCCTAAAACGGCTCTCGTCCAGCAGAATGACTAGTGTTACAGGACCAGATGTCCTCCACATTCTGGGCTTTCCAAAACTGAAAGAATTTTTCAAATATTCCAACTAGAACTGAAGTTACAAGTTCTAGAGTGCACACTTATATTCTCGGCAAATTAAAGCAATTTCTTTGTTATTATTTCCTTTATAAATGTTATTCTATTCTAAATAGTATGCAAAACTTCGATTTTGTTCTCCGGTCCTGCATAAAATTGTCCGGTCCTGCAAAATTGGGTAGGTGCAGGACTGACTGTCCTGCCTGCTGAAAAAGTTTTCGCAAAGACTGAAAATGTACTTAATTATTTAATGTAATATCTGCATCAATATCTGAAATCTTGAAATTGATGTTTAAAAGCTGTTGTGCTGTTCCCCACATCCCCATCATTAAAACCTCCTCTCCCCTGTCCCTCCATTTGTCCAATCTTCAGCTGCATTTAGTCTACACAAGTGTTTGTTGAAAGTATTGATGACAATCCATCATTCAATATGTGCTTGTTTGAGAATTGACATTTCCGTTCACACCTGAAACTGGCCTATTTTTATCTGATCCAACATTCATCGCTGACTACAATTTCTCATCATACGCACAATTCTCATGATTCCTCTGCAAATTCTAATTTTGCAGCGCGGAATTTCAATACTGGTCATTCAACGATTGGGCAACCATGTTTAAACGATGCCAATAATTCTCGGTAAAAACAGAACGGGGTGGATCAGGTGCCGCTGAGACCGTTATGAGGCGTCGTAAACTTCTTGCCGCTCAGTCTCAGATGGTCACCCCCGAAAAACATCTCATTCCAACAGTGCCTCCATCCATCCCTCTTCATAACCCTGTGAGGACAGCAGAGCCCGGCCCCCGTACTCCCATGTCCCTCTTGACACCATCCTTGTTAGAGAAAACGCGGAAAAGGGGTGTTTTTCACTGGTTCAGCACTGACAAAAATTTGACAAAAATTTCACACTGATCCCTCTGACAGGGGGCATATTTGACACTGACTCCACGGACAGGGGGTTTTGTTATCAGGTGAAAGCCAGGACAGCCTTATATTTCTTATGTGCTTTTTAGAGAGTTTTACCCAAAAAGGGGTGCTTTTTAGGCTCATAAAATCCGCGATTTCACCATAAAAAAGCTACCCTTTTCACACCACAACCCGTGGAAAGAGGGGTGTATTTGAAACTCCATAACGAGGATGGTGTCTGTATATGTTTTGGAGTGTGGGGACCGGGCAGCAGAGTCAGTGTTGCCACTGGTTCTTCACGAAAATATAGTATCATCGCTACCGAAATAAAGTATAAATCCAGCTCAAATCCAGTATAAATAAAGTGTAATCATGGTCCATAAAACCTAATATTTCTATTAAACATTAGTAGTACTTTCCATTTTCGTAATTTTTTCTTATGTCAGGATTCGGGCAGGAGAAGGAATCTGGGCTGATTTTTGGGTGCAAGCACAAAAAAAGAATTGCTTCTTCCAGAAGGATAGCAATTATGTGCTTGCATGCTGAACATGTGGTTCTGTGAAGAGCCTATAGTCATTCTTATCAAATGTTTTGTTAATAGGACAGAAAACTGTCATTTTGGAAGTAAACAGTATTCACATTTTGGGAATTTTCACAATTTTTCATATTCCATAAAGGTTGTAAATGACCGGTTAAATGTCCCAAGGGATTTACATGAGCTTTTGAGATACTCACAATGAACTTTAAATAGGTCCCTAATGCCAGCATGGTGCAAGAATGCAGTAGCAGCCAGTATGATGTGGATGCTATGACGACATTGTATCCATACATATATATCTACATATGCCGAGATGAGAGTGGTTTCTCTATAACGTGTGCGGGGGACCTACATATGGCATTACAATAGGCCTACCGTAAATTCTTGCCTAGAAGCCTAACTCAGCCGCCCCCTCTAACTTATAAGAGTCCTACAGGCCTCACTGGGGTTCTGATTATGACTACTTATGTACTGTAGTATAAATCTAAAAACTCGCTTATGAAATCTCACTATACAAGCTGTTTCATGTAAAATATAATGTGTAAGAAGATGACCCCTATTATAATCTAGCCACATGTACCCTCATCTCATCTCATCATTTGAACTGTTCAATAATTAAGAAATATATATTTGTCTGTTCAAATTCTTATTTATTAGCAACTTGTACGCCATATACAACTTTTATGCATGATAACCTGTTAATCTAGTCTGATAAAAGGGGACCTAGCGGAAGTAAGGCAACGCGCCTAAGCTAGGTTGATGCATCTACTTTTGTATTTGTTATCTTTTACCCAATAAAACACTTTAAAAATTCGTCCTGTGACTATGGGCAGATCCTATAAGCCGCAGTGGCGGTCTGACTTGCGTACTAGCTGCGGCTTCTACACGAGAACTTACGGTACTCTGTCGTGGACACAATATCCTGCAACATCTCGCCCACCCCTTCCTGCTACTGTAATTGTCCTGAGGTGGGTAAGGGGGAAGTTGTAGGAGGATGCTTTATGGCTCTTATTATATCGGTATTAACAGCATCCTGACTTATTTGTAAAAGCCCATTTAGACTTTCTACATATCGTTTCGTAATTACCTTGAAGCCCCCACGCAGGGTCGTGACATGGTAATACACCTCTCTGACTGTCGGTAGCCGGGGAACGGCACGCGTCAGATGCCACTCGCCGGTCGACAAAAAGTAGGGAATCTTGCGATTTCTTGGAGGGAATTAACAACAAATAGTATACAGAAATTGCAGTGAAAAGGCAGGAATTTCTGCAAAAGCGGGAAAACTGGTATCTCTGGGGAGGTAAGGATATATATGAGGGAACAGCACCTTTACCATCATAAGGAGACTGTTGGGAGGGGAGTGATGGCCCCACAAGTTCAGAGTGTGTTCGGGTGTGGGTGTGTATGGGGGGGGGGGGTTAGGGGGGAGTTGTTCCCATGACAAGAAACGCAGCGTCTTTAATTAATTAGCCGTTATTTACAGTGCTGCCCCCTGATGCAAAGCTGACTCAACATCCGGGATGTCTCGTTTTTAAAGCCGCCATTTTTACGTCCTTCTCCGACTTTAATGGAGCGAGCAGGAAATTAGCGTGAATTCATTCCTCGAGGGCAAAAGCCATCGACATGCATTGACTAGGCGTGCTTCACTAAAAGGTTGGTAGCTGCCCCTGGGTGTACTGGGCTGGTTGTCTTCTCATTGTAAGACTGCAGGTTTGTCACCTCCAAGGTAGCTTTCTAAATTCCCTGACTTTACCGGATTAGTAACAAATTTACCTGACAATTGCAATACAAACCTAATGTAGAATCTATTTAAACAACCTTCTACTATGAATATGCAACCAGAAACAATCTTTTACACCTCATCTTCTAGTTAGGGAGTGGTTATTATTTAATAGGGGCTTGCAAATATGCTTGCAAATATTTACAAGAGTTTAGAATCTCCTTGTAAACCACTTACACGCGGGCTTTGGCCCTGAAAACAGCCAACTTTTTTTTGGTATTTCATAGATAATCCCTGACAAAATGTGAAATTTCCCTGACCTAGGTAGACAGGTTGGGGCCGAGACCATGTTGTTAGGACGTACTAAATACATAGTACACCCTTCCCATTGGGTCTGTACCAGGATTATGGTACAGTGCACCATCTTGGGCTGTACCATAATCTTGGTACACCTGGTGTGCTCACTGGACCATGACCCCTGCTCATGCTGGTAAATGGGCCAATCACAGCCCAGTACTCATGTACCTTACCTGTAGCCACTGGACTGTGACCCTTATCTGTGCATGTACTCAGTGGGGTTACTGGGGTCATAGGTGGGAACATGGAAACCACTCTACTATTTCATACTTATATTCACATTATATGGCTTATTTACTACATTATCAAACATCACTAAGTTAAAACAAAAACGTCATTTTGTGGGCCTTAATCTATGATTCCATCCTATGGGTTCATTTTTATTAGCAGATTTAACAAAAAATTAGCAAACTAGTTTTACTGAACAGTTACTGAAGGAAAATATGTAGAAAATGCCATTTCTTTGATAATATTCAGATTTTAGTTATGAAAAAGGGTGCATACATAAATTATAGACCTCTGCTTCCTATAGTGGTATCAGAATTATGCATTTTGGCATAGAAATATGAGAAAAGTGACAATAAATGAGTGTTCCAAGTTCTTGGTACACCCTGTGTTCTGGGGACTGTCATTGACTCTTAGGGCGTACTAAGAAACTGGTCAGTCTCCAACCTGGTAGAACATAGACAGAGGTCCAAGATAATCTGTCTGAACGAAAGGTTTCTCCACAAGTGGTGGATTGTGTCGTATCAGACGAGGTGGAGCCGAGTGTGATGCGATCCAATGCACCAAGAGTGAAAAAAATAAGAGATCAGACTGATTAGAGTGGATCTCTGTATTTATTTCATGCAATTCTTGATTAATTTATCAAAATATACAATTAAAGATTGGTTTCATAGCTATTTTGGTGACATCATCGTGGAGAAACAGCCCATGGAGAATGAGCATCAGTTTCTCCACGGGGGTGTGGAGAACAGCCATTTTAGTACTTAAGCATAGTATCTTTGTTTCTCCACATGAAATTAAAAAAATTCTCCATGACACTTTCCCTGACGGTGGCAACCTTGGAAGTTTCATGGGCCAGTATGGGGTGTTGTATTTTATTTCGCGCTGTACTTTATATTTTCATGTATTCCTCCAAAATGAAAAAAGGTTTGATTGATTGCGTTTAACGTCTCAGCGCACATTAAGTACATTATGGGACTGTCTTAAGTTACCGTGGAAGCCATCCACAAATAGTGGCAGTCTGCCTCGCAGTAGGACAGATATTTATATGCTGCTTGCCCAATACAGCCGTGACCGCATCTATGGTGACCGAACCTATGAAATCAGTTTATCAAATCTAAGGAGATTTACATCTTGCAAGAATATCTTTTTCAAGTGGGAACACATATAGCTGCCGAGATATACATTTACAGCTTACGACTGAGCTGTTGACCAAACAAAAGCAGCCATGTGACTGAGGACAAAATGGCCACCTACAGGGGGGTGGGCGATAATGGGTGAATGATGTAGAGAGGGGTTACATCATGGAGCAGGCCCCAGTATGGGGGTGGCCGGGGAGTGATGAATATATGCATACCCTGCCTCCCCGACTAAATGATGGATAATGTAGATACGCAGGTCTGTAGGGAGGGCGTAGATACAAGGGTCTACGGGGACACACCATGCGTTTACAATGAGACTCCACCCGGAGCCCAACACAGCCGACAACTCACCAGACGGCAGCCATTACAGGCTGGTCTCACTGCAGGGGTCCACTCTATTAGCCTGTTAACCCTTTAAGGACGGCATGATGCATTCATGCATCATGCCTTTAGTCGTCATGATGCATGGATGCAGCTCTCGCGAGTACCTCGCCAGGGCTGCATTGGTGAATTATGCTGACCCTTCGGGAGTGTCTCAACCATGTAGGTGCTTGAATGCATGATGCTTGAATGCAGCCCTGGCGAGTTACTCGCCAGGGCCTCATTCATGTATCATGACGACCAAGGGCATGATACATTACAGCATCATTCCGTCCTTAAAGGGTTTAAGACCACATAGTGCTTTAATGCATTATGCCCTTTATTGTCACGATGCATGAATGCAGCCCTGGCCAGACGACCTGCCAGGGTGACATTCAAGCATCATGGTGACTTGATACACTCCCTGGACAAGCTGGTTGTCATGATGCATATATGAAGCACTGGCATGTTACACACAAGGGCTTCATTTATACATCATGCCAACAAAGGGTTGATCACATAAGGCACAATGCACACCATTAACCCTTTAAGGATAGCATGATGCCTTACTTCATCATGCCCTTGGTCGTCATGATCCTTGAATGCAGCCTTGGTGAGTTACTCGCCAGTGCTGCATTCAAGCACCATGCAGACCCTATGGGGTTGAGACACTCCTGTGCAGCACCGGCAAGTTACTGTCATCTTTTAGCGACATCCGTCCTTAAAGGGTTGGTTGAGGCCCCCTGTATTAGGCGTGTCCCCCGGGTGGGTGCCGCTGGTACCCTCAGTACTAGCAGTAACCAGCGGCACGGCCCGCGCAGGTCAGGGCCCCTTTTAGGTACAGAGTGTGTGCAGCGCCCATAAACCATTCATGGTGGCAGCATTTGTAAAATGTAGTTTCCTCACTGACCCAGGCCAATTTGACATTTTCTTTCATCCAATAGGGCCATTTCTTACATCATTATGTAATGTATATATAAGTGAAGCTCAGTTTTAGAGACCAATTCTGATGACAGGTATCAGTGAAATGTCTTTTCTTTTTATATAATCAGGCAGTAGGTAATTAAGAAATGTGCCCTTTAAGATATATGAGGAACTGCTTGTGACCAATCAAATTGAACAAACATATGGCAGATAAGGTAAATAATTTGTTGTTGGCCCATGGACCAGAAACACCTTACCGTATTCACATATTGATGTCAGAAACACCTTATCTTAACCGCAGTGTTAGATAGACAGAGAAAGTAAACTCACCTGCAACGACATGGGAAAACATTATTAGTGATGCATTTATACAAACATGCAACAGATACAAAATAAACATACAAAATAATTATATTCATTTGATGATAATGTAAGTTTGATACACATCATACCCATTTTTTTAACATTTCATAATTTGTTCAAACTCAAACATGTCATGTTTAATTTAAGATTGATTGTGTACAGCACATTAATAGTGTAACCTCTTTTGCATATTCCCACGAGTGGCTTCAAGAGACTTTGTACTCTTGTCTAAACAAGAAATAAGCAAGGCGATAAATAAAACCATAGTGTTTACCCCAACCCCATCCACTCCCCCCTCCCATCCATCCCAGCCACAGGCTTAAACTGAGTAGCATTCTCATACCCTACAGTAATGACTTTATACATTGTATAGCACAAAGTATGACAGAGCTAGGTGCCCATCACCTTTAATCCTAGACGGCTCTACTGTACTATGTATTTGGATATAGACAGTAGCACCGTCTGGTTAGCAGTATACAAACTTCTTAGTCCATCATCATCTTTATACTTCATATGGAGCCATGTCTATGGCCAAATACATGGTGCAGTAGAGCCATCTAGGGTTGAAAGATGATGGTGGTCTAGGTCTCTCATACTTTATGGTACATATAGACACCTACTAGTATTCTGTCATGCTGCTCAGTTTGAACCTGTGCTCCCGGCCCCTCAGAGACCACTTGTATGGACACACAGGGTTGTAAAGATATAATAGTGAGACATAAAACATGGCGGTACACGCTTCCTTGTGTCTGCCGTACCATCATGGACACCTGGGACCGTCGTCTATCAAACAAACTATGTAAAGAGCAGTCGGAGGCAAGTTATGATATAAGCTAAAATAGCAGGAAGTGAAGCAATTAAAATGAAGTAACAATTAGCTAGTCGCTGTGAAACGTTTTATGTCTCTTACATCGTACTCAGAGTTACCGGGTATCTTGGAATTTAGGGATCGTCGAACCATGCTGGCCCAAACCATCTTTAGAGAGGATCTAGATGGAGATTGTGTAGCGAGAAGGTTTAAAACAGGACTTGCCAAGATGGCCGCCTGCAGCAGGCACCCCTTACGGTGCTCTATACAGGAACCAGCACCAAGATGGCCGCCTACAGCAGGCGCCCCTTACGGTGCTCTATACGGGAACCAGCACCAAGATGGCCGTCTACAGCAGGCGCCCCTTACGGTGCTCTATACGGGAACCAGCACCAAGATGGCCCCCCTTACGTTGCTCTATACGGGAACCAGCACCGAGATGGTCGCCTACAGCAGGCGTCCCTTACGGTGCTCTATACAGGCAGGAACCAGCGCCAAGATGGCCGCCTACAGCGAGCACCCCTTACAGTGCTCTATACGGGAACCAGCACCAAGATGGCCGTCTACAGCAGGCGCCCCTTACGGTGCTCTATACGGGAACCAGCACCAAGATGGCCCCCCTTACGTTGCTCTATACGGGAACCAGCACCGAGATGGTCGCCTACAGCAGGCGTCCCTTACGGTGCTCTATACAGGCAGGACCAGCACCAAGATGGCCGTCTACAGCAGGCGCCCCTTACGGTGCTCTATACGGGAACCAGCACCAAGATGGCCGTCTACAGCAGGCGCCCCTTACGGTGCTCTATACGGGAACCAGCACCAAGATGGCCCCCCTTACGTTGCTCTATACGGGAACCAGCACCGAGATGGTCGCCTACAGCAGGCGTCCCTTACGGTGCTCTATACAGGCAGGAACCAGCGCCAAGATGGCCGCCTACAGCGAGCACCCCTTACAGTGCTCTATACGGGAACCAGCACCAAGATGGCCGTCTACAGCAGGCGCCCCTTACGGTGCTCTATACAGGAACCAGCACCAAGATGGCCCCCCTTACGGTGCTCTATACAGGAACCAGCACCGAGATGGCCGCCTACAGCAGGCGTCCCTTACGGTGCTCTATACAGGCAGGAACCAGCGCCAAGATGGCCGCATACAGCGAGCACCCCTTACAGTGCTCTATACGGGAACCAGCACCAAGATGGCCGTCTACAGCAGGCGCCCCTTACGGTGCTCTATACGGGAACCAGCACCAAGATGGCCGCCTACAGCGGGTGCCCCTTACGGTGCTCTATATGGGAACCAGCACCAAGATGGCCGCCTCCAGCAGGCTACCCATACGGTGCTCTATACAGCGCCAAGATGGCTGCCTACAGCAAGCACCCCTTACAGTGCTCTATACAGGCTTCAGGACTCTAGGCCCCTTGAGAGCCTACTTTCTATACGGCCTGATGCTAGTAAGATAGTGTCTACAATGTCTTTAGATATGACTGCTGAGTCATTATCTGTACATACATAATACAGCCTAGGGATCAATATCTCACCAGCCAGCGGGTTGCACAGGGACCATAGGGGGGGAGCACAGGGGCCCGGGGTAGGGGGTATCTCACCGCCCCGCGGCCAGCAGAGGGACGGGGGAGGCGGGAGGTCCCAGGCTGCTACTGTAGGGGTAGGGGGTAGGGGTGTATGTATGTTGTACTGCCACCCGTGCGATATACGGGCGATAAGTGTAGATTGCTAGGGAAATAGTAGTACAGGGAAACCTTGATTATCCAGCCTTTAATAATCCAGCACCCTCAATTATTCGCCTGTTTTTGTCAGGGACAGTTCTATACATAAGCATATAGATATGCCTCAATAGTCCGGCAGATTCAACATCCGGCCGTGTTTCCCTGAAGCGCAGGTGGTCGGAATATCGAGGTCTCGCTGTAGCATGTGCTGTAGCTACACGAGAATCATGCTGCGTCCTATTAAATCACTTGTATTACATAGGTGTTTGGATCTATGAAATCATCCAGATTGCCCATGAGCAGGCAATCACACAGCTGCAGGACAACTACATGTGTGTATACTCTCTCTATATGTATCTGTACTGTAGAGTAGATAATTTCATATTTCAGATATTGATACTTATATTTTTACATATGTATGTCTTCTTAATTTGTTCTGAACCATCTCATCTCATCTCAGATATCTTATCTGTGTAGTATTTGTATGTTATCTGTGTAGTATTAGTTGTTATTCCAAGAAGCCCTGTATAGGTACAATCCTCGATGGTCAATAGTAGCATGTCTTACACATTTGATGTTGCAATGTTAACCACTGGGCATTATGTACCTGTTCAGCCCAACAGCGTTTCTTTACCCAAGATGCTGTCTGTACCAGTTTAACAAATCAAATCAAATCAAATCAAATCAAATCAAAATATTCTGATCCCTCTGCACCAGAGTCCTCCACACCAGCCTGCTGACCACTGCTGGTGGTACAGTAACAGGGTAGTGCTGGTACAGGAAGGGGCACAATGTACACAAATAGGTAGGACATCCACCCCAAGCCTGCAGACTTACTGAGGGGGCTCTCTCATTCATTAATCCATGTAAGTGTAATGTATGCTAGGAGTCCTGTATAGACTGATATTGCTGGTTTATTGCAGAAAAAGAGACACTTAGAAAGCTTGAATAAGCACAAATTCAAGTGTCCGCCTCACGGTATGTGTCCAATTCAAGGTAAATCTACCCTATTCTGAACGTATAGTATCCATGTATGCTAGCATTAGACAGGTATCCCCTGAATCTACATAAAGATATCTCCATGCCACATGTCTAGGTAGTAGCCTCTGTGCAAGCTGTCCTACAGTATTGGGTATCCATCCTAGACATACCTTACAGGTTATTTGTTGTAAATATGTAAATCTCAGGGTGTCCTATACATGTACCTTGTAAGGAGGGTGTGGTGCAGCACTCTCCTCCCGTGCCGTCCCACACTGTGCTGTGAGAGTGTACCAGCAGGCAGGCCTGGTAGGAACCTGGCCCCGAGAACCAGGCAACCCCCTGCTGCCGCCTCACAGTGCCGCCACCTGGCTACCTCCACACACACTACACACAGGAGCCTCTGTAGGACTACTCTCGTTCCCAAATCCTGCCGAAGGAAGGCTCTGGTAACTGCCAAATGTTGGGATTTTGCTGGGTCTGGGCAACCCCTGCTGGTAGCTTGGAACCAGCGAACAGGAACAGGAAATGGAACCAGAATGTATGATGGTAAATCTACCTAAAACTACCATCATACATTCTGGTTCCATTTCCTGTTCCTGTTCGCTGGTTCCAGCCTACCAGCAGGGGTTGCCCAGACCCAGCAAAATCCAAAGTTCAAGGTCATTTGGCTGTCCCCAGAGCCTTCCTTCGGAAGGATTTGGGAACAAGAGTACTGTAGGACTGGCCATTACAGCCCAGAATCCCGTTCCCAGATCCTGCCATAGGAAGGCTCTGGTAACTACCACTACGACATTGAACTTATTTGAACGTAACTCGGTTTGGGCAATCCCTGCTGATAGCAGTAAACATGAACCACAGTATATGACAAGAGTTCTCCTATCATACTTTCTGGCTTTAGTTCCGGTTCCTGTTTTCCGGTTTCAAGCTAACAACAGGAATTTCCCAAACCTAGCAAAAGTTCAAGGTCATAGCAGTGTTTAAAAGTGTCATTCTGATGAATGGCGCGGGGGACAAGTAAATGTCCAGTTGGGACTTATAGACCACTGCAGCTGGCTTCTAGATGCAGTAAAGTCATTTCCCTCCATTCTAGTGAATTTCATCTCCCATTGCCATCTTCAAAATCATATTAGATGCTAGTTAAATACCTGAGGGAGTCATATCATATGACTGAATGAGGATAGAATTGGACAACCCTATCAGATGCCTGTAGCTAAACAGCGCCACCCTGTTATTCAGTACACTATACAATGCCTGCACACACCTGTTATAGGGATGTAAGTCAAGCTTAAGGGAGAATTCTGAAACAAAGGAATTTCCTGTAATAATGGAAACCAAGTGGAGGCCACCATTGCATAGCTCTTTGTGCCCCTACCTCAGACTCATAATGTATAGACGACTCTGAGAGAATTTCGAGAAATTTATCAAACCTTTAAACTTTGATTGATATCTTCCTTTACCCATGGTATTATTTTACAGAGCAAGTGCTTTTGGTATTGATACCGTAACCTGAACTCACAAGCGTAAAATTGGGTGCCGGGAAAAAAACTACTAAATTTCATTTATAAAGTTTAACTAGTTATTTTAAAATAAATTGAAAAAACAAAGGCACCAGAATGTAACCTGCATCTGGCAGCCAGACAATCACAGAGCCCCTTGTATAATGGTGAGGTCAGTTGACCTAATTAGCCCAGGTCAGGGCGGTAAAAACTCACCTGATTCAGTTCTGAAGGAGTAGTGAACAGAGACACCTTTCCTTGTCATACAAATTTCTCAAACCTTTAAACTTTAATTCTAAGATAGATACATGTGTACTGCTACTCATGTTTCAGGAGCCAAATGTTCAGTTTCAGGATAGCCAAATGTTCAGTTTCAGGATAGCCAAATGTTCAGTTTCAGGATGTCCAAATGTTCAGTTTCAGGACAGCCAAAATTTGGCTAATGTTGAGTTTCAGGATAGCCAAATGTTCAGTTTCAGGATAGCCAAATGTTGAGTTTCAGGATGCCCCCAGTCCCAGTGGTCCCGCTGTGGTAGTTCCCTCAGCCTCCACCAGATGTCACTCCCGGCCGCCCACAATCCTACATCCGGTCACTTTCCCGGATTAGCCCCTCACCGGAAATCCGGTTTGTCGGGTGGCGTGCGCACGGCAAACTGGGCACTTCCTGTGGGGCGGGGACTGAATCTACAATCAATGATGTCCCTTTCCTGCTACTGCCCCCCCCACACTGATATTCCTAGGCTCCCTATACGCCCAACCTCTCAGTCACTAGTGCCTAACCTAGTTAGTCATTTTTTGGCTCCCTATACGACCAACCTAGGTCAGTTGTTATTGTCAGGTTGGTCAGTACCGACCAACCCACCTTAGTCTTTTTATTTCCAGGAGGAGCCACTGAGTGGTCATGACAGGTGGCCCCAACTAGTGGTATACAAGTACAACACACCAATGATGAACCTAGGTTAGCCACTACTGGCTGACCCCTCGGTCATTTTTGACTAAAACTTTACCATTATGACTAACACTCATATGAGCAACCTAGGATAGTCTGTACTGACTAACCCTTTCAATCTATTGATTTTCAGTGCACCCTCCACACTGTGCACTCTACTGCCACTGCCTCCCACTCACACTCTGGGTACTATTAGGGTACAGAGGTAGGAATCTACATTGTTGTACCATAGACCTACTCCTACACAACCCCTACACTAAACACTACCAGTCAACCTTTTTGTGCAGCCACCCTCTCTAATGTAAAACACATTTCATAGTGCCAAAATATTACAAGTATATAAAATGACTCCCTCTGATGCACCAATGTGGCACAGCCACCTTTTCATAGCCCCAAGGGTGGCTACATCTGCCTTCATACTGGATTTTGGGACCACTAGTTTTACAACCCACAGTGGGATCCCTTGGAGAAAGCACTAACCCCTCCCAATATTATACACCCTACTAATTAGTCAGAGGCATGGGGTATCCAGTCCAGCTGTGAGCTCATTAAGGAACCTCTTTGGTGGCTTTGACAGCTACTGCCAGATGCAGTATACACGACATCTGGACATCAGATGGAGTGGGACACTCACAACATTTACAGATCATTTTATGCTCATGAAAGGCTGCTTGGTGCTAATTCTGTAAAACAGTTCTGACAAGCAGGCCCTTTTTGGGGCTTTTGGACCTGTTTTAGCTTTAAGCATTTTACCAAAGTGGCGGCTCAGGGAGGTTTAAATCCCAGTAATTACATGTAAGAGCTATTCAAATTACTCAAAAACCAGCTTATGAATTTACCTCAGAGTAGGGGGTCAGCTTATAAGGGTGGTCGGCTTACGTGAGGTTTTACAACTCTTAGGGGACAAAAGCAAAAAGCTGCATTCTCTGCCGCGAGGCAATTTTGTAATGTATGTGAGGTTTTACAGCATGAATCCTGAAATAAATAGACAAATGCCAACGCCCATTGATACCGTCTCTGTTGTATTTCACGAGTGGGGGCTGGGGCAGTATCCCACGAAGCCGCAGGCCCCAGCCCCCACGAGTGAAATACATCAGAGCGGTATCAATGTAGTTGGCATTTGTGTTTATTTTTTTATTTGAAGCCATTCAATGAAGGAAAAACTAACTTTTCTTAGCCCATTGAATACAGACACATTGTATTCAATGGCACCATTGAATACGGCCTTCCAGTGCTTAAGCATAGGAGATCTTGTATTTCCAAAAAATAAAGAAAAAGTGGCCATGTCCCCCTGCTGTATGCGATATCACACACCCAGTCCTCTCTCTGATCACATTGACCGCCCCTTGGTGCGCTGTTTACTACACACCCCATACTGCAACATAGGGGTGATCAGAAAGGCTCTCTGTGTGTATCACATGCACCATTCTGCAACATAGGAGTGATTAGAAGGCCTCTCTGTGGGTTTCAACTCTCCAGCAGAGGCAGCACTCTGCCAGCAGTCTTGGTCCAGGCTCAAATTCGACTGCATAAGTTAAGATACATTAGCCACTGGTGGATGAAGATGGCTGTATCCGTACAGAGAGTAAATTGGCCTCTTAGACTGGCACCCTCCATCCTCTCAGAACAGAACGCATACGTCCACATCTTCCAAGTCTCTGTGCGCCTCAGTCACCCAGGCCGAGTCTTCACTCTCCCTGCAGATTCTCGGTCTAGACTACAATCCAACTGCATAAATTAGCTGCTATTATCCGCCGGTGGATCAAAATGGCTTTAGGCTTACAGAGAGAACATGGAAAACCACTGGTGGCGCCATCTATCGTCTCGCAATGATTAGCCTCCTGGTCAGACTGCTATAGGGCTGTAGACTCATAACCAGTGGGTCCGCCATTTAAAATTTCGCTGGGTGCGGTTACATTCACTGATAGCACACACCCTGACTGGTACCTTGTCCCTGGGTAACCATCACTTCCAGGGACACACTTGTACCCAGCCTATCAGCTCTTATCAGTGCTGGCCGCCGCAACCAGCTACAGTGCCGCCTAGGCCTTATAGACTACAAGGGGTGAGGTATTTTGATCTCTTCCTTATTCACCCTGACACTCCCCACTTCTGTACAGGTCCCCACCCAATCCACCCTCCATCACACTCTCCCCCCACCCCCCTGCCCCCCACCTACAGCACTGCCTGGTGTCAGCTAACATCAGCTTGGAGAGCGTCAGCTGGTCAGTAATCGGCTCACGCGCGCACACTCCCGGGGCTGACGTCTGGTCCGTATCCGGAATATCCTCAATCTGATTTGGCGCCATTTTAATTGTAGGCAATCCCAGAATCCTTTTCAGGGCTGTCTAGGGGCCCCCGCCCACCCCTAGACCTGTATGGGTATTTCCCAGTACTTTTTTATTCATATCTCTAAGTGAACCTCTCCCAATGCACAGCTATTCTTGCACCTTTCGCATGACCTCGCATATGACTTCTTTCTTGCAATACAATTATATTTTCATCAATTGCTTAATCATACCCATCCTATAGCAAATGCCTTTTTTGGAATACTAGTCATTCTTCTAGTCATTTTTCTGCTTTAAAGTTGACATCATACTCTTGATCTGTTAGCACCTTTGATAAAGACCCCATGCCACTCCTCCACACTCTACTACCCTCCATGACTCTTCCCTCCTACATCCTGCCTACCTGTCATGGTCTTCCCTTCTCCACCTCACTGCCTCAGTACCAGGCTCCCTACCATACAGGCTTCCGTACAACCCATGTTCATAGAATAGAGTTTTCCCAAGTCAGAGTGCAGACACAAGAGTGTTTTACGAGCATACTACAGTACTGAAGGAGCTCTAATCACACCCCGGGTACGAGTTATACGTTCTCCTTGGCCCGGGTGATATATAAGGGTTACGGGTAGTCCCGGACAAGTAGTACAAGACACTTGGCATTACCTGCCAATGCCCCTTCTGTCTTGTCCCCTTCCACCTTATCCTAAGGAATGATCACTTTTTAACAAGAGGGGGTGGGGGGGGGGGGGGAGCAAAATAATATTGATCCCTTGACAGGGGAAGAGGGGAATGTAAAAGATTTCAACCCCTCTTGGGGGAGGGTCAAAAAAATTTAACCTGTTTTGAGCCTAAAAGCCAGCACGTTACTATACTTCAAAGGTTCCGCGCACAAGCCAATTTTCGACCCCTGTCATTCAAATGATCACTCCCGAACCCTGTTCCCTGCCCTGCTCCTTCCCCAGCCCCCGCCTCCCCCATTAGGAGTGACCCCGCACCTCAGTCAGCCTCCCAGTCACCCCTCCTCCTGCAGTCCTCCTCCCGGGGCCTCACATCACTTTGGGGAAGCCCCACTACAGCCTGCCTTCTCAGAAAAACAGCCTGCAGCAGCTGCAGCCAATGCTGCTGGCCCTTAGTCCTTTAAGGGCTGCAGAGTGCTTTAATGTGCTAGGCCCTATGTGGTCATGGTACATGAGTGTAGCCAGAGCTTCATTCATTCATTATCAATACTGTAAGGTTATAATAATGCTTGAATGTAGCCCTCAGGAGTAGTCTGGCCCGGCCTGCATTCATGCGTTGCGATAGATGCCATAATGCATTAAAGCACTCTGTGGTTTTTAACCTTCTAACGACTGAATGATCCCTTGGTTGTCATGATGCATGAATGCAGCCCTGGCGAGTAACTCACCTGGGCCGCATTCATGTACCAATCCAAGCCCTGACAAGCCAAGCGTTGATACACCATTGAAGACTCAGCATAATGCCCGTGCAACCAACTTACTCGGCGCGGCTGCATTGGTGCATTACGATGACAAAATGCAATACACCTTAAAGGGTTAATAAGTGTGAGACAAACTGCTGGAGCTGTGTCCTCAGTGAGGAGGCTGAGGGAGCCGCCATTTGCTGCCACTCAATTATACATGGCCACCTGGTGGCAGGAGCAGGAATCACACAGCTCTCTGTGCTGGTCATTTAGTCTAATGTCGAGACGGTCAATTTAGACAGGATAATGATAATAATCACCGGTTTAAGTACAGGGGTCCTAAATGAGCACAGGTCTTGTTTAATCACAGGTCTTAGACCCCCCTGAAACTAAAATCTCTATTTTGAAGGACTCACAGATGGAGCTTCTAAAAGTGCAGGAGGTAACAGGGACTTGGAACTTGTACTATAAGCACAGGGGTGCTCCAACGGGTTATTACGATAGTTGTGGAAGCTGGTTTAATTCTCAGCCGACAGCAACAATGTCTACAGAAAACAAGATGGCAGCTCGCGCTGGGAACCTCCTGCAATTTTACGGAGTCTATGAAAAGATGTCATATGCTGACATACATTCTAAAATACAAGAGTAGACCTGCACTGATATCACATGAAACAACGCTATATCAAAACCTCATCTTGAGGTATTTGCGACTAATCACTATATACAGCATATCATTGACAGCCTGCTTCTGACTTTAATACACAGCTTTACAGTGTCTTGTACGGCTAGCGGCCGGTGTCATGTATCCAGTTGTAGCACGGTGCTTAAGTCTGCCGCTTACCGCATCATGAAAAAGGAGGAAATGTTGGGGAATTCATCTCGTCCCATTAGGGACGACAACCGGCCATCAGAGATGCCCCAACGCATGGTGTTATAGACTCTCAAGGCTGTAAAGACTCTTTATTGTAGATAAGTTTTTTATACTTACTACCGTACCATCGCGATTAAGTGCCGGTTTTAAATTAGCGTCTTGTATAAGGGGCGGGGGTAGAGGGGTATTGAAATCTTTCATAAGCACTGAAATAGGATCTCGAATAAGCGCCTGTCTTGTATAAGCGCTGGGGGTATATATATGCCTAAAAATTGAACTTGACAGTAAATATCTCTTATATGTGGACATATTATTATAGATATTTCGTATACACCTTTCTCAATGCAAGGCAAACATGTTTAGCAGCGTTATTTGCTATCTGATATAATGCATCGTCCAATTCCTTTCACATATCAATGTGCCTCAGTAAAAAGCCCCCCCCCCCCTCCCCCTGCATGTGTAGTACACATGATGTGTCTATATTTGACCTTAATGTGAGGGACCGCGTGGGCGTCCGTTTAGTAAATGGACATGCTGTCATCTCCTGTGATGAAGCCATTAGTAAGTTAGTGTAAACTAGAACAAGCTCATCCACACACCAGGCTGATTTCTGTCGGCCGTACAGTTAGGGACAAGACGGCAGTGATGGCTTTTGGATATGTAAGATAGTTGTACCAGGAAGCTCAATAAAATAAGGTACCACCAAGACCCTAACCTAGTTGTGGTAGGAGTCTGGGCAGGACCAGATACCACCAAGACCCTCACCTAGTTGTGGCAGGAGTCTGTACAGGACTAGGTACCACCAGGACCCTCACCTAGTTGTGGCAGGAGTCTGTACAGGACTAGGTACCACCAGGACCAGGTACCACCAGGACCCTTACGTAGTTGTGGCAGGAGTCCTTACACTTCCAGGATTAGGTACCACCAGGACCCTTACCTAGTTGTGGCAGGAGTCTGTACAGGACTAGGTACCACCAGGACCTTCACCTAGTTGTGGCAGGAGTCTGTACAGGACTAGGTACCACCAGGACCCTTACGTAGTTGTGGCAGGAGTCTGTACAGGACTCCAGGACCTTCACCTAGTTGTGTTGGTGAGCCGGGTGGTGCTGAGAGTACAATTAGGTGATGTCAGAGGCTCATGGAGTGGGTTTAGTTTACGGCTGCCTGTCATGCGGCACAATACGGAGCCCATCTGCGGCATAGATGACGTCCGGCCGGGACTACTTTCGGCCGGGACTACTTTCAGCCATGGTGCAGGGTGCTGCTGGTGTAACACGGCATGCAATGGGAGTGACTCCTGATGGACTGCTGGCTGCTGCCACCAGGTCCATACTGGGCCCAGTTGGGCACAATTTAAGCTGCTAATGGGTCACTACCAGACTCACATTGGGCCCGACTGAAGTAACCAGTGGGCCACTATAAGACCCACACTGGGCCCAGCTGGGCGCTAAGTAATGAGAATGCCATTACTAGGCCCATACTGGGCCCAGTTACCTACAAAGCAACCAGCGTATTGCTTCCAGGCCCAAGCTTGACACAAAGTAACCAGTGTAAGGCGACAAGATCCAGAATGAGCCCAGTTGGGCGCAAAGTAACCAGTGTGCTGTTACCGGATACACATTGGGCCCAGCTGGGCCCATAGTGACTAGTTTGCCACTAAAAGACCCACACTGGGCCTAGCTGGGTGTGAAGTAACCAGCGCCTGCTACTAGAACCACACTGGGCCCATCTGGGCGCAAAGTAACTTGTAGGCCGCTACCTGACTCATGTCGGGCCCAGCTGGGCACAAAGTAACCAGCAGGAAAAACAATAAGAATCATGTCATATCTGTAAGAGTCTGGACATCCAAATCCAAGATGGCCACACTCTCCCCATGTCCCTGGTAGTTCTTGGAGGGACCACTTTGCAGGGAGGGGTGCGTACCGCTCTGGGGGGAGGGGTGCGTATGAGCGGGGGTGCACCATGCTGATACATACATCTCCATCATGCGGCTCTATACCTCATAATTAATCACACCACTCTCCACACAAGGCATCACTAGCAGCAACCCCCCCCCCCCCCCCCACTACCAGTAACTCACCGTGCCACTTCCCACCTGCCTGACTGGGGCCGGGGTACTGTACTACTTGGCATTATGTGAATACGGTACAGATATCGCATAATCAACCCCCTTTTAAAGGTACCTTTAAAGCAGTTGGTTGGTTCTACTATCGCTTGTTTGTGCGCCGTATTATGGACAGTGTATAGGAATCACATTTATCCCGTTATAAGCAAACTAAACACCAGACGGGGGCTATAAAGAATTGGTATGGTTGGGGGTGTGGGTTATAATCAATTTATTACGGGGAGGGGTGTGGTGAGCAATGATACAAACTGCATTGCCTTTTATATAGAAATCACATTTACATTCAGTCCTCAAACTGAGTCAAATCACACACAAAGACACCCACAACCCCACAGGGCACAGGGCTGAGAGCCAGTCATACATTGGGTGCTGATTTAGAGATTTTTTTCATCAATATCCATCACAAGTCTTGTTGTGAACCCCCCCCCCCCCCCCCGACTTTGCAGTCTACACAAGTCTACCAACAGACACATACATAACCCCTGCCACCCCGTGACCCTCCCCGTGGGAGCAGCCAATCAGCTGACAGCAGTCGGACCGGGTCGCACTGAATGAGCCAATCAGAGCGTATTGAGTATTAAGTGCGGGCTGTGGGTGCATCCTGGTGGTACATGGGCATGCCCATAGAGGGCACCACAGGTTGGGTTCTCATAAACATGTGACTGGTTACTCTGCCTGAGCCGGCTCAGGGGTTTATAGCCAGGTTAGTAGCAATAACTTCAACAGCCTGCCTGAAATGGGGCATTCTGCCTGCTGCACATTTTAATTATGTTTCAATTAGTCCTTACTATGCTGAAGTGAAAGATATGGGAGTCCCTAAAAAGCAATTATTATTTTGATATATATGATATTTGAAAATAGTCCCAGGGACTATTTCTTGTGTGGGTAGAATGCTGTGATGTGGTGAGGAAGGTTACAAAGTGTAAACTTCTCAGTCTAGTTTTTGAGCAGAGAGAGGCTGACTTGTTAGATGTCTGCCGCGTGTCTCTCATGGGACATATAACAGCTATATTACAACCGTTAGCTATAATGGTCAATGGTCAGTACATAAGGGTTAAGCGATCAAAGACAAATTTTGTGACAACAAATGTTGCATTCAGGCAACATGCTGCCATTAAAGGCTGTAAATCTCCACAGTGTCACCACCTCCCACCTCTGTGAGCACCAGGAATCCTCCCTGTCAGTTATTATCAGTGTCCAACCCCTCCCACACCACCCACTCAAAGACTTAGCGCAGAGTTTCTTGGAAAGGCCTGAGGAATTCCCCAGGGGGGAAACCCCTGGTCACTATTTGAGCCAACAAACAGATCTGAAATGCCTCTTTCACCACATCTCTGTCATATGTCCATGTTTACATACAACTTGGGTTTATAAGCCTCTTCTACCATCCACCTATTCCCATATGCTTCACTTTACACTTTAAGGACGAATGTTGCTAAAAGATGGCATTTGTCGTAATGATGCACCAATGCAGCCCCGGCGAGTAACTTGCCGGTGCTACATTGGTGCATCATGCTGTCCCTCTGGGAGTGTCAACCGCGGAGGGTCGGCATGATGCTTGAATACAGCCTGGGCGAGTTACTTGCCAGGACTGCATTCATGCATCTTGACGACCAAGGGCATGATGCATTCAGGCATGATGCCGTCCTTAAGAAGGATAATCTTCCACATGACAGCTTGCTGATACAGAGATAGTCAGAGAGATATGCCACACTCTGGTCAGCCAAATGTAGGAAATCTTACATCAGTATTCGTCAATATTTATGGGGAAATGATTGAAATCGACAACCGAAGCGCCGAGGAAAAAAGCAGGAATTCAGACAAAAGCAGTCCTCTGTGACAAGTATAGAGTGCTTCCATTATGTATGGTCCCAGATCCTGCATCCACTGCCGTGTCTGGACATCAACTCGCTGTGGCAATTATCTAGAGGACATTGTCTCTAGGGGCGGGGGCACTGATGCTTTGATGTTAGGTAGCGAAACCACAACAATAGCCTGCCAATTCCATGATATGACAGTCCTGCATCAATTAGCAGGCCCAAATTTTCTCTGATGTCAGCCTACAGCTTCCTGCTAGGCCAGGAAAGTGTGACATATATTTAGAACAACTGAACACAGGAAATACACTATTAGAATGGTGTTTCTGGGCCTTGGATATGGGTATATACATTGACAGTAACAGCCTGCTATCAAATATCTTTCAACAGCCCCCTATTTAGAGCCTTTAGATCATTGATAGCCCCCCATTTTCTTATCTTACGGAGGCTCATCGGCCCAGCTCCCAGGGCTCGTTATACATTGGGTACCCAACCCAGGGTTCAATAACCCCAGAGCCCCGCCCCCACTTCCACTGTTCCGCGTCTGGACGACTTGCCCGTAGTACCATCTAGAGGACATTGCCCTGTTTGGTGTGCTGGACAAACAATAACCCTCGATGCTTTATAGCACACACAATATACGGCCTCACATCGTGCCACAATTCCTGCGGGTATTGTGTATTAGATGCTGTAGGCGGGACTTATCGGGCCCGGAGCAGACTAGATAGAACCGTATACAGAGATATGTCACGGGGGATATAATACTGATACGGGACTGGTTCAGATAGAGAGAAGTCGCGACTCGTTGTCTATTTCCTGTAGGGCCTATGTATACCATTATGCAGGGTTGGTCTATATCGCGGTCAACTCAGTTTGTCTTGAATTCTTTTTATGCGAATGCAAAATGGATATCAAATTGTGTTTGGTATGCATTCCCAGGGAGCTTGATAATCAACTCAGAAATTCACCTACCGGTACATGTAATTGAATTCACCTAAACGTCCATTGGCACAAATTCCAAATTCAACTAAATCAATAGACCTAAGTCTTCATCTTTCCATTCTCTGGCCCCATAGGTTACTCCAATTCCATCTGGAGTCCTACCCAGTGCTATCATGATTTCAGTGAAGCCTATACTGTGAAAGTACTTATTTTCACAGGTTGAAATTTTCACGGATGAGTGAAAATCGGAAATTTCACGAGTATTTATTTCCATACTTAAGCATATAAAAGTTTCGGAGATTTTTCATTTCCGCGGAAATCGCGAAAATATATACCCAGCGAAATAAAGTATGTTCACAGTAAATGGCATTGTACGCTTGCCCAATGCCATGCGTTGGGTTTTTAAAGAAATCAGCAGCCGAAACTACAGGCCATCTGGCTGCTGGGCCTGCCTTAGTGCCCCCCCCCCGTGCACATACATATATGTAAGGACATCAGACTGCACAATGTTGGCTGGGGCTAAGGGAGTGGTCATTTTTTAACGACAGGGGGTGTTGGTGGATTTTCGCGCGAGTGGGTCGAAATTTTTCTCGGTCCCCCCCACGGGAGGGGTTGAAATTTGTTTGGTCCCCCCCTCAGGCAAGTTGAAATTGAGCGCGGCCGACCCCTTTGACCTATAGTAACGCGCGGGCTTTTTCGCTAAAAAGGGTAGTAGTATAGTATGTATCGGAACGGGACTATAGTTAAGTACTGTTTATTACTCAATCGACCTGCAGCCAATCAGAGGCCTCCCTTTTGGCGGGAAATTCAAAAGCAGCCAATGAGAGGCCTCCCTTTTGGCGGGAAATTCAAATAGGTCACGTGACCGGAAGTGACCTACTTCCGGTCACGTGACCTTTGGGCGGGAAATTCAAATAGGTCACGTGACCGGAAGTGACCTACTTAAGAGGGTCACGTGACCACCATGTTGGCGGGAAATTCAAATAGGTCACGTGACGGGAAGTGACCTACTTAAGGGGGTCACGTGACTACTAGGTTGGCTTTTCAAAATAAGTCACTTGAGATTTTGATGGATAAATAAATTTAAAAAAAGAAAAAAAAAGCAAGCTGAAAAAAGCTTGCTAAAAAATAATTTAAAAATGTGGCTCTTTTTTTCTAGGGGGAGAGGGGCACTCTGGGGGGCACTCTTTAAGATGCATGGGGGGGGAGGGGGGGAGGGGGGGGGGGAGGGGCAGGGTTTTTTAAGAGTGAGACTCGCTTCTCTGCCCTCTCTAAAAGAGAGGGCAGAGAGGCGAGTCTACTTACTATGAAAGGTATCATGATCGCGTTTATGATGATGTGCATCATGATGTGACTATCTTACAACTTTATAGACAATAAGCAAGACATGGGCGTACTTACACGGGCTATTTGTAAACTAATGAATGTGACTTCCTCGTTAAAATCGGTATCTACAACTCTTTTAAGCTTAAGGCTTTTTCTTGAGTTTATTCTTTTGTTCAATTTCGGGCCCACCTCAAAAGAGGAATAGGCCCTCTGTAGCACTTGTCGCTTGCTCATCAATCAGAGCCGGGGTGTAGAAGGCCCCTGCCCTGTCGGGTACGTTCTCCCTCTGGTACGTTTTTGGTTAGTTTGGAGCTCTCAGTCGACTGTCTTATCCACCTTAAAAAAACCAGACTTTCGGTGTCTCATGATAAAACTGGTGCCTTATACTAAGTGCTGGATTACTTTCTCATTTTTTTAGTGTTCTATCCGATGCTTATTTAATTTTTGCACTGATAAAAACGGTTAGCTTGTACAAACACGCGGTCTATTTAAGTGTTAAGTGTAGAAAATGAACAGAACAGTGCACAGAAAATAGAGCTACCGACTACATTTCGCCCAGTCACTCAGCGGAGAACAAAAGAACTAATGACGTAGTGTACCCGCTATTCCGACAGTTGGCGCCACCGTTATACTTTTCCCGCGTGCGACATGAAGCCTTGGGGTGGGTACTGGCTGTTTTGGTTGTAGGTACCGAAACATAAAAAACTACAGCCAGCCCAATGTCATGGTGAGACAGCTCTCTTATTTTTACCTTGAGTAGCGTCCGTAGGGCCTATGACAAAACCTAGTCCCGTACACTGAGCAGCTTGAGGTCTGAAGGCTCATACAGAAAAATGTGTGGGTGTGTGGGTGTGTGGGTGTGTGGGTTGCTTTACGCCTTAGTTAACAGCTATGGTCATTTCAAGAGCGGTGATGGTGATCGAATCTATTGGCCCTTTTACCGAGACAAGGGTTCTTTTACATCCCACACTACATAGCAGAGAGACGTCTAGCAGCCCCTAGAGGCCCCGCAGGGGGCTCGAGAGGTGCCGTGGAGAAGAGCAGATATCCACGAGAGGCCACACCAACAACCAAATTATATCTTTATCCCGCGAGAAAAGGAGATAAGGGTCAAGGTTATGAACCATCAGAAGATTTTAGAGTAAATTAAGTTATGAGATATTAATATAATGTACATATCTAGGGCCCGATATAGGGCCTCTGCAGATCCCCCTTCAGGGCCCCGATCCATGAGGCCTTAGAAACGGAGCTGGGTCATGTAACCAAGGGAGATCAGCAGTTGTTGATGTCGGCGCTGCCGATAACGCTGGTTAAATGACCGTTTTACTCATGTTTAGAGTCAGAATAGCTTGAGTATTACTTGAATATCGAAGAGTAGAGGTCAAATTACCCCAGACAAGATGTTTCCATCTAGAAATTCTCGACAGTATTTCCGAAAATTGCAAAATATTGGTCCCAGTCCCACGGGGCCCCATACCGAGTATTAAAAGTTTGAGATGCAACTTTCATTCATGCTGTTGACCAATCAGAGCGCCCTGTTTTTACGACCTTGACTACATAGTAAAAAGTGATTGACAACGTCAGATATCACTTGACGACGTCAAATATCGATCTGATATTTGATCCCTTGATATTTGATTCAAAACCCACATCGAGTGGGATAAAGCCTTTTATCATCTTTTGATTGTGAGGCATACACTTTTCTTACACACAACAGCTGTCATCTATCAAGGGGCTCTGGATAGGGGGTCCCCATGTCGAATGTCGATCTTAGAAAATGACCATGTCACATGGCAATGTCACTTAATAATGTTCATATCCCATGTCGATTTTAAGAAATGTTCATGTCACCTGTCACTAGGATTTTTTGGGCCTCATGTCACTTGTCATTAGACCTCATGTCGTTTGTCGATTATAAGAAATGGTCATGTCACCATATCGAATTTAGCGGTCCACACCCATTATCAAGTGTCAGGACATGTCGGCTGCTTGAACACGTAGTCTGTCATCACCCTTTGTTTCTGTGCCTTATCTAAACAGGCAATTAGTGGCCGCTAGCCGAGAGTACCTCCCTGGTCCCCTCTCCCGAATCTGCTAGACGTCCCACTGATAGGAGTGTGTGGGTGTGTGGGTCTGTGTGTGTCTGTTCAGTCTGTGTGTGCACGCGTCTTGCACTCTAGTCTTGCGGACCACTGTTAAGCCTGTGGTTGGAGAGCGCGACATAGCCGCCCGCTACACTCTCCAAACAGAGGTCCGCAAGACTGGGCCGGATCGCGCTCTTGCTTAAAGGTGCACCTCAACTCAGTGCGCCTTTAACAGCCGCCCCTAATAGGTGAAGTTCTTGACGCGGCACAGCGCCTCCCACCAGTAGCCAATCAGCGCGCCGAACGCCGGACACACCTCCACCGTGTGAGCCTCTAAGTAGGTCACACGAATCATACTAAGATGCCGAGGTCTTCTGTCGGTTCGTCGCGGTGGCCGTGAGTGATCGCACGGTCGCCAAGATTCACTGCCTTGATTGGCAGAGGGGGGGGCTGATTACCCCCCGTCGGATGAATTGCGGCGAAACCATAATCAATTTTTCGCTGTTTTAGATAAAAGAGATCCAGAGCTATCCGCTCGTCCAAGAATTATTTTTCTATCAGCCCGGGATCACCCTCAAATTAAGGCCTAAAGTCCAAAAACCCAAAATTTTTTCCCTATGGGATTTCAGTGTCTAAGCGTTTTTTGCAGCCCCAAGGAGCAGCTCGCGGGCTCGAACCCTGTAAACGCTTTGACGCGCTTTCGTCGCCTTAGGCGACGTAGACCTACCCTATTTTTTTTTGGACCATGTTACCTGAACACGGATTATTTTTTTGTTTAGCCCAATGAGCTCACAGCTAGACTAGATACCTCATGTTTTGGATTGGAGAAATCAGCAGAGCAATAAAAAGCGCGGTGAGGCTAGTGTGGCCCCTGTGAGTTGTAAAATTGGTGCTAAATGTGGTAACCAGGCGGATGCTGAGTTCATTGATATTGTCCGTTAATGATACTTAAGGTGGGTGTTGTCTAAAGTTTTAATTGATATTACCAATGTGGCCAATAATGACTTCACAGTTGGGGCCCTCGCCCGCAGGTCCCAGATTCAGGGTATTCTTTGTTTATTGTGTGGCCCCTAAAGAGGGGCCGACTAACTCTTTAGAGTTAGTTAGATGCTGCCACTGTGCTATGCAACAGCAGCTATTAATTACGCTTCATGTTGGGCAGCATGGATCACTTGATGGGTGATACCTCAAAGCTCAAACACGGCAGAGCCGTGTGTGGCATGCGAGGACCAGTGGGTCAGGGGTGATCCGTTGCAAACAGAATGCTGATCCGTGTGAGGTTCTGACTTTCTATAGTTTTTTATAAAGCCTTAGATATGGTGTGGTATTTTTCATCTCGCTATAGTTTAGTTGGTATTTAAGGAAACCGCCTCATTTCTATCAGAAATACACAATATTGAATTGTTTTTTATATTTTAATATATTAGAAGCGCGCTTTGTTGCCTATGTAGCTCATTATGCGTTGAAATGTTCGCGAGCATCGTAGGAATGTACAAAACCCCTATTGTGGCACCATCTGACGAAAGAGCGGAGAACTATACTAGCGCGTTTCGTTATTCACATCTTTTGACAGGGACTTGGTTGGTGGCTTTACGCCCTAATTAACAGCTGAAGTCATTTCAAGGGGGGTGATAGTGATCGAATCTATGGATACCTGAAGGTGGAAAGCACACACCCTACACTTTTACCGAGGCAATGGTGGTGCTGCTCAAAGGGTGTGGCGAGCTAGACTGGAGGATGTAATAACTAAGCAGCAGAAGGACCAAAAAGACAATCTCGTAGTAGTAGGTCTACTTAGATCTTGAGTAGCCGCCCTTGTGGCTATAATTACCTAGACTAGTTGGCTCTGCCAGCCTGGTCAAGTGAAAATTGGTAAGGAGACTATGAACTAAGCTAACATCTCATAAGTATTAGTTACCACCCCCTCACACCCGTTTAACAACGGATTCAGGGTCTAATTATGGAGACCCTAGAGTAAGATTAACAATATATCCCAATGTCTGTAGTAGACATTTACGACATGCAACCTGCCCCCTAGAAGGGATAGATCTGACCACAAGTCCGCAAAATGAGACTCCCCCTCTGAGAGTATCAAGGTTTGCGTATAGTCACTTGCAGGTTAATCTGTTATCTACCCCTTTGTCGACTTCGCCAAAATCCTGGGAGATTCACTTTAAACCTAAGGTCTACCCTTTTTATTCTTTGTTTATTGTGTGGCCCCTAAAGAGGGGCCGCGGTGTTGATTAATTACACCACATGTTAAGCAACATGAGATCAAACCTTCCTCAAAAGCGACAAGGCTCAGAGTCCTGTTGGACGAGAACCCTGTGTGGCATTTCAAGACACCTGGTTGAGTGATCTGTTGCAGATGCCGTTCCGTGAGAAGTTCTGACTTTATATAGCTTTTATATCGCTTTAGATATGGTGTAGTATTTTCAATCTCACTATAGTTTAGTTGATATTTCAAAGAATCTGCCTCATTCTATCAGAAATACACAGCGTTGACATGTTTCTTATATTCAATATATTAGAAGTGTGCTTTGTTGCTTATTATAGGTCATTATGCGTTTAAAATGTTCGCGAGTATCGTGGAAATGTACAAAAACCCTATTGTGGCGGCATCTGACGAAAAGAGCGGAGAACTACACTAGAGCATGTAATGGCCAGACCAGCAGGCGGCAGCAGAGTGGTCAAAAGACAATCTCGTAGTAGTAGGTCTACTTGCATGTTGAGTAGCCACCCTTGTGGTTGTAATTACCTTGACCACAGGTCCGCAATATGGAGCTCCCCCTCTGAGAGTATCAAGGTTTGCGTATAGTCTCCTGCAGTTTAATCTGTTATCTCCTCCTTTGTCGACCTCGCCAAAATCCTGGGAGATTCACTTTAAACCTAAGTCCTACCCTTTTTTTATTCTTTGTTTATTGTGTGGCCCCTAAAGAGGGGCCGCGGTGTTGATTAATTACACCACATGTTAAGCAGCATGAGATCAATCCTCCTCAAAAGCGGCAAGGCTCAAAGTCCTGTTGGACGGGAACCGTGTGTTGCTTTCGAGGACGAATGGTTGAGTGATCCTACCGATCCGTCAGAGGTTCTGACTTTATATAGCTTTTATATCGCTTTAGATATGGTGTAGTATTTTCAATCTCACTATAGTTTAGTTGATATTTCAAAGAATCTGCCTCATTCTATCAGAAATACACAACGTTGACATGTTTCTTATATTCAATATATTAGAAGTGTGCTTTGTTGCTTATTATAGGTCATTATGCGTTTAAAATGTTCGCGAGTATCGTGGAAATGTACAAAAACCCTATTGTGGCGTCATCTGACGAAAAGAGCGGAGAACTATACTAGAGCATGTAATCGCCAGACTAGCAGGCGGCGGCAGAGTGGTCAAAAGACAATCTCGTAGTAGTAGGTCTACTTGCATGTTGAGTAGCCGCCCTTGTGGTTGTAATTACTTAGCCTAGTTGACCCTGCCGGCCTGGTCAAGTGAAATTAGTAAGGAGACCACCCATTAACGTGCTCCACAGTCTTTAGACAGTTAAGACTATAGTCAAGACTGGAGAATTTGGCGAGACGCCCCTCTGGGAGGTCATAATCCTCAATGTTAGGTGTTAGCTCATTAACATCAGATACCATATTAACAACCCATTTAAAATGTTCATTTTAATAGCAACTCACCCTATTCTGACAAAATCCTATTAGCAGGTAACCTCTGTGTAAACCATACTGCAAACATCTGCTACTTCCAGCGTCTGCCTCGTGACTGATAGTGTACAACAAGACGAAGTGGGCAGAGATTAGAAAAAATGAAGCTCTTTATATAGCCGAGAGAGCAGCTAATCTGGATGTTCTAAGCTTGTTTTCACCTAGAGCTCCAACCCTCTTCCAGAGAGAATCAAATCGCTTTTCACCTGAACCCTTCCACCCCTAATCCATCAGCATGAAAAGAGAATTAACGAGTGTAACGTGCGCTACATGTATATGGGATTATAGCTGGTGAAGAGATAAAGCCGAGTCACCTGTGTATACAAAGACTACAGGGGGTGATTAACGACAGGTGTGACGCGCCAGCCCGTGAACGGATTAAGCCAAAAAAAAATAAAAAAGCATGTTTCAGGTAACATGGGCAGAAAGACTGGAGTCGGTAGGTCGGATTTTTATTTTATTTTATTTTATTTTTTTAACATGAAAGTACTAGCCATCCTCCGTGGAAATTCTAAAAATGACCCAAAAAGTATAAAAATATGAAATTTTCTTCAAACTTGCTTAAAAAAAAAACGTAGGGTCGACCCTGTTTTGCTAGGGTTGGTCGGGTGACCTGAAACAAACCTTTTTTTTTATTTGGCCTTATCTTTCAAGCTGACGCTTAAATTCAACTAGCCAGCCGCCGTCCACACCACTCACTGCGACAAGAGGAGGTGCTGTTGTTTTACACTTGAGTCGCTTACCACATGGTCTCTACCTCACAGACAGACACGCGCCCCCTGTAGCTTTTTTTTTTGTTTTTTTTTGTATACACACGCTAATCTCATAACCCCCTTATCCGTTATACAGGTAACGAGTATTCTCTTTTAAAATAGCTGCCAGTCAGCTTAGCTCTAGAAGCAAGAAGGCGTGTATAGGTGCCTTATAAGTCGGCAGGGGGTAAATACTAGTGAAAAAGGAAGGCAGGTGTGCAGGTAGCTTTTCTAACAGACACGTGTGTGCACTAAGCTGCTTAAGTCTAAACCCTCCCGCAGTAGTCAGGTGGCATGTGAAAACTTACTTAACTGATCTCTTACATTGAGTAGAGTCTCTGTGCTGAGAGAGCTTTTTCAGCCGTTTAAGAGGATTAACTAGGACAGGGTACATAAGGAGTGAAACGCCGAATAGCGGCTACTCAGTCTCGTGCAGCACAAGCAGCAGCATCTAGCAGCGGCTTCAGCAGCAGCTGCACGTGCAGCACAAGCAGCTGGCAGCGACTTCAGCAGCACAAGCAGCACGAGCAGCACAAGCCGTAGCATTTGTCAGCAGCATCCGTGACATCGTCAGCAGCAGCCCCCATGACCTTGTCAGCAGCACAAGCAGCCAGCAGCTGCTGACAGCTGCTTCAGCAGCTGCTGGCAGCTGCTGCACGAGCAGTAGCACAAGCAGTAGCATCTGTCAGCAGCAGCAGCAGCAGCACAAGCAGCCAGCAGCTGCTGCATGAGCAGCACAAGCAGCACAAGCAGCAGCACCGACAGCAGCAGCAGCAGCAGCAGCAGCAGTGTGGACCACTAAAGTCGAGATGAAGCCTAGTGACATTTGACATGAAGCTTGAAAAACACAGTGACAGGTGACATGAGCAATTCTTAAAATCGACATGAGATATGAGCATAATTAAGCGACATCGACATGCGCCATGGCTATTTTTTTAAGACAAACATCATATGTCATAGCCTCCTCATCCAAACCTCCACTAGTAGTGCTCTATAAGCGCAAGCTGTAAACCCTCTCCTCCCCTCGTGCACACAGGCGAATTATCAGAGTCAGCCAATGGTGTCAATACCCCTCTCATACAAGGGTCGGGCGCTGCTGGACTATAATAGATGAGTCAAGGACCGTTCTACTGAGGGTCAGGCAGGCTAAGTCGGACATTCAATGACAGGTAGGTCTTTGACAACCTTGCTTGAAAGTCTGGACAGCATTGACAGACTGGGGCATAAGGATCTCGCATGGTCAGACTTTCAAGCAAGTTTTGCTAAAGTCGCGTTATTGAATGTCCGACCTAGCCTGACCCACAGTAGAACGGTCCTTGACCCGTCTATTATAGTCCAGCAGTGCCCGACCCTTGGCTGAGAGCAGTTTAAGCGCCATTGGGTGTCTCTGATATTTGCCTCTGTGTAAGATGAGAAAAAAAGTCTGTTGAAAGACTATATTTCAAGCCAGAAAACTGTAATTAGCTTTCCAAGTTGTTTATTTAACAATATCTTAGCCTAGCAAGCAGCTGTCAGATGTCATCTAAGAAAAAAAAATGTGAGCTGTTAATAGCTTCAAGAGAAATTAGTTTACAAATAGCCCGTGTAAGTACGCCCATGTCTTGCTTATTTCTCATAGGGTTGTAAGATAGTCACATCATGATGCACATCATCATAAACGCGATCATGATACCTTTCATAGTAAGTAGACTCGCCTCTCTGCCCTCTCTTTTAGAGAGGGCAGAGAAGCGAGTCTCACTCTTAAAAAACCCCCCCCCCCTCCCCCCCTCCCCCCCCATGCATCTTAAAGAGTGCCCCCCAGAGTGCCCCTCTCCCCCTAGAAAAAAAGAGCCACATTTTTAAATTATTTTTTAGCAAGCTTTTTTCAGCTTGCTTTTTTTTTCTTTTTTTAAATTTATTTATCCATCAAAATCTCAAGTGACTTATTTTGAAAAGCCAACCTAGTAGTCACGTGACCCCCTTAAGTAGGTCACTTCCCGTCACGTGACCTATTTGAATTTCCCGCCAACATGGTGGTCACGTGACCCTCTTAAGTAGGTCACTTCCGGTCACGTGACCTATTTGAATTTCCCGCCCAAAGGTCACGTGACCGGAAGTAGGTCACTTCCGGTCACGTGACCTATTTGAATTTCCCGCCAAAAGGGAGGCCTCTCATTGGCTGCTTTTGAATTTCCCGCCAAAAGGGAGGCCTCTGATTGGCTGCAGGTCGATTGAGTAATAAACAGTACTTAACTATAGTCCCGTTCCGATACATACTATACTACTAAGGGTTAAAATTGTTTTCCCCCCCTCAAGAGGGGTCCAAATTTATTTGGTCCCCCCCCCCTTCAAGGGGTCCAAATTTTTTTGGCCCCCCCCCAAATCCACCGACCCCCCTGTTGTTAAAAAATGACCACTCCCTAAATTGGGATGCTGACTCATGTGACACCTTGAGTGACCACTCTCTCCGATGTCAGAAACTGCTGACTCATGGTGTCAAAATGGCGGCACCAAAACACTAGTGTCATCTGTCACATTGTGTTATGTACACGGCAGCACGTCGCGGACCCCCCCCCCCCCCCCCCCCCCCGGCCCCGACCGACCGCCACCCACCGACTGTGTCTGTCATCATTTGTCCTGTCTGCAGTTCCTTATAATCAAATTACCAACAGAAAAATAAACCAATAAAGATTCTTCCACAGGGCACCTGAACTATCATTGTAGATACAAGTGTAGCACATCCATATATGGAGGTCTTTAGATGTATCCCTAAGCTAGAGTAAGGCGAGTCTAGCGGCCAGAGCTGCATTCTTACATCAAGGCGATAAAAGGCATGATGCATCACTTAGAGAGTTTGTATTATATACAAACCTGGAATTTAACCTTTCAGAATGAGATAATTTAAGCACCTGGGTGCAAAGTCATGGAATATGCCATTATGGTCAAATTCAATTATTTGATGCCGGCGTAATTCTCCCCCCCCCCTACTGCTCCCTCCATTTGGTGAGAGGGTGACTGCCTACATAGGTGTATAGCCCCTACTGTACTTGTAAGTAGTACAGGGCAAGTAGGCTTTGGTCCAGGTACATTTGTAGGCATACACTGTAACAAGCGCCACTATATTTCATCACATTCATCAAAATAGTCTGTTCTGATTCTATGTCAGCAATAAGAGACAAGAGGGACATACCCCCTCCAGCAAGTGTGTGTTGGAATACCAGTGTGATATGTCAGATTTTTATCGCAGTATGTGAGGGAATGGAAAAAGACTTTAATTGTTAACAAATCGCCCCCACAAACTGCCCTCACATGGGCATCCTTATGTACTGTGTACCATGGTTACCTACAGTTCTGACCAATCAGAATGCAGCATCTCAGTCTATGACCTTATATCCTGTCATCACAGTGACTCATTCTCACAGCGGATTCTTAGTCTTTATCACAATATATTGTAGCTGTATGGTGCTATGTACAGTATACTCTGGACTAGCAGACGTTAGCACGGAGCACGGCCTGACCGTTTTTCTAACGAGTCCCGCCCGGAGAGTAGAAAACCAGGAGCGGTGTTATAACCAGGGCCCAGTATGAAGTCTGTGAGCCCTGCACCCCTCCTGTACCCGCACTGCACCCTGGGATGCCCCTGTTTGTTTACAACCACCTCTAACTGATATTGCCCTCAGGCCTAAAATAGACCTTTCTGACCAAAGTGGGACTGACCCTGAATTTTGGAATGTCAGTGGTTTTATTTTTACTGAATGTTATAAATATGAAAAATTCCTGTCCGACATTATAATGGTTTGTTTTTTTAACAATGTCATCATTTTTATTTTTATTTTCTCGCCTCACCTCCCACTATCAGTACATCAGCAGCTTATTTCTGCCCTGACTTTCTCAGTTTTAGACGTTAGATGCAGTAAACAATGCGCAGGGTGCGGCCGTCTGGTAAACCATTTAAGGGCCGCATATTACTTTAACGCATCACTGGTTGTCTTGCTCCTTGAATGCAGCCCGGTAACTAACTCACTGTATTCAAGAACCATGCAGACCTTATAGTAACTCACCAGGGCTGCTTTATCACTGGCAAGTTACTCGCCAAGTGCTGTATTAGTGCATTATGCTAACAGATTTCTGTGGGCCTTTCAGCGACATGCCGTGCAGAAAGGGGGAAATGGTTATAGGAGGGTGGAGTGGTAGGTAGTGGTGGGAGAGTGGGCGGGGGAGGGGGGGCAAGAGTGTAGGAAGGGGTATGGGGGGGGGGGGAGAGTGGGGGATCCTCAGACGCCCATCATACAGCCGAGTGGCCAGCCCAGCAGGGTGTGAAAAATAATAACCGTAAAAATACCAGGTTTACGAGATTATTCACTGCCACACTGCGTCCCTGCCACCTCCTCAGCGCGATGTGTCACCGGTGTCTACACTTAGAGTATGCCGCATCCAAAAAGGACCCCTTTCTCGCTACTTTTGGTACGCACAAAGTAACTATACAGGATTAGCACATTAAGCTATGGAGGCCACCATCTTGCCTTGTGGTTAGGCCCCCCTGCCATGAGCTATACTGCACCCTTGTCATAACCACCGTAAATATCTTCCCTTTGTTGCAGGTGTGAGAGGAGTGGATTAGCTTGATAAAGAGACTCTGCCTCGGTTGGACATAGTTACTATAGAACATGTAGTTCCCCCCCCCCCCCCCCCGGCCCCCTCAACCGCGCCCACGCCCACATACACATACACTCACATCCTCCAGAGCACTACCCTGTAACGCTCGGCTGGGCGCGCTGTTGTTTTTGGAGGACTTATTTGCTGTCTGGAGATGGGCAGGGCAGGGCAGGAGAGAGGAGTGGGGCCTTGATACGGCTTCCCTGTGACTGGCAGGATATGAGCAGGAGACGGGCCATGTTGGCACATGGATGGGTGGGTGGAAGGAAGAGGGCATTCCCATACAAGAGATACACTAAGGCTCCCCCTCTGCGTGGGCCAATCTCTAGCAGATGGTAAGAGCCATCAGGGTCTAGGACTAGGTACTATCAGGACCCTTTAGTCGTGGCCAGAGTTTGGGCAGGACTAGGTATTATTACCACTTATATCTAGTTGTGGCAGGAGTCTGGGTAGGACTGGGTACCATCAGAACCCTAACCTAGTTGTGGCAGGAGTCTGTACAGGACTAGATACCATGAGAACCCTTACCTAGTTGTGGCAGGAGTCTGTACAGGACTAGATACCATCACGACCCTTACCTAGTTGTGGCAGGAGTCCTGGTAGGACTAGGTACCAGCAGGACCCTTACCTAGTTGTGGCAGGAGTCTGTACAGGACTAGATACCATCAGGACCCTTACCTAGTTGTGGCAGGAGTCCTGGTAGGACTAGGTACCACCAGGACCCTTACCTAGCTGTGGCAGGAGTCTGGGTAGGACTAGGTACCATCAGAACCCTAACCTAGTTGTGGCAGGAGTCTGTACAGGACTAGATACCATGAGAACCCTTACCTAGTTGTGGCAGGAGTCTGTACAGGACTAGATACCATCAGGACCCTTACCTAGTTGTGGCAGGAGTCCTGGTAGGACTAGGTACCACCAGGACCCTTACCTAGCTGTGGCAGGAGTCTGGGTAGGACTAGATACCATGAGAACCCTTACCTAGTTGTGGCAGGAGTCTGTACAGCACTAGATACCATCAGGACCCTTACCTAGTTGTGGCAGGAGTCCTGGTAGGACTAGGTACCACCATTACCCTCCCCTAGTTGTGACAGGAGTCTGGGTAGGACTAGATACCATAAGGACCCTTGCCTAATCATGGTAGGAGTCTAGGCAGGACTAGGCACCATCAGGACCCTTATCGAGTTATACATGACTAGGTACCACCAGGACCCGTACCTAATTATGGCAGCTGTCTTTGTAGGAGTCCTAGTAGCTATGAGGGGTGGGAGGATGGACAATGTAATAAATGCATGGTGAGGTTATGCCTGTAACAGTGTGGCAGGTGTGACCGGAATCCTCTACACGGCAACGCCTTGTCGCGACATAACCACGTTTATATTTAACCTACCCCGACCGCGGGCAGCCCCTAAACTGCCATCTCTGACGTCAACATGATATAACGGTTATTTCAGGAATCCTTATGACACTTTACATATTGTTCTGGGAAGACACACCAGGTGGTCATGTCAAATCTGTTGACTGGCAGGTTTCAAAATTTAATATATAAATTGGCCCATGGTTCTGATGATGAGATACTGGTAGCAGAGAAATGTACTGCAAATGTTACACCATATGCTACTCCCTTGTTGAAAAAAAACTAGGAAATCTTCAGATAGTGGCCAATTTTCTGTAGGAAATAGACACAATTCAATGCAGAAATTCTAGTCAAAATTGTAGAAATTCCTGCAAAAGTAGGAAATGTGGCATCTCTGAAGTCTGTACCACAGCAATACCCAGAGCGGAGATTCCAGTCCTCTCCAACACCACTATATTTTGCCTTTCTGTACCGTGCATATTTATATTTTAGTAGACTGTGCAATTCATATTTAGTTTATGTAGATTTTCTACTATTGTATGTCCCTGTGTGCCCATCATCATTCCCCCCTCCCCCTGGGACCCCTCAGTGCCTGGAGGCTGACTGCTAGATGTGAGAATTATACAGAATACGTCACAATTAAACTGTCATTATTCATACCTAATGTCCCGCGGTATGGTTATATATCAACACTTTAAGCGTCGTATTGTGCTATGTCTTATATATACCCTCTGTCCTCATGATACATGAGTGCAGCTCCGACCAGTAACTCGCATTATTGTATTGTTGGGCCCACCTGCTTCTGTCTAGTATTTTGATATTACCTTAAAGAGGCCGTGACATGATATTTTGGCTATCTATATTTCAGTATTCATCAACATACCCTCACCTGACTGCCCTAAAGAGAGGATTTTCCATGTGTTTTTTCCGCTTGTTTCTTTTCCCCTAATGCCCCTGGGAAATATTGGTAACCAGCCCAAATAAATGGCTTTAAAATCCTATATTCCAAGTAAAAAAAGAGGTGGCCTTATATATTTCCTTCCCACTGTTTAGCTGCCACTTACCGATTGTTGCCTGTAAAAGCCATAGGCCTGCATGGTGCTGGGTGCGGGTGCGTAGCGTTGGGGCCCCCTCCCACTGTTTACTATAGGGATATATATATACATGTATATATAGATGACTTAGACTGTTTACTATAGGGATATATACATGTATCTAGCTGACACTTACCGATGGTTGCCTGTAAAAGCCATAGGCCTGCATGGTGCTGGGTGCGGGTGTTTACTATAGGGACATACACATGTATATATATACATGACTTAGACTGTTTACTGTAGGGACATACACATGTATATATACATGACTTAGACTGTTTACTATAGGGATATATAGATGACTTACCGATGGTTGCCTGTAAGAGCCGTAGGCTTGCATGGTGCTGGGTGCGGGTGTTTACTATAGGGATACACATGTATATATATAGATGACTTAGACTGTTTACTATAGGGCTATATAGATGACTTACCGATGGTTGCCTGTAAGAGCCGTAGGCTTGCATGGTGCTGGGTGCGGGTGTTTACTATAGGGACATACACATGTATATATATACATGACTTAGACTGTTTACTGTAGGGACATACACATGTATATATACATGACTTAGACTGTTTACTATAGGGCTATATAGATGACTTACCGATGGTTGCCTGTAAGAGCCGTAGGCTTGCATGGTGCTGGGTGCGGGTGTTTACTATAGGGATACACATGTATATATATAGATGACTTAGACTGTTTACTATAGGGCTATATAGATGACTTACCGATGGTTGCCTGTAAGAGCCGTAGGCTTGCATGGTGCTGGGTGCGGGTGTTTACTATAGGGACATACACATGTATATATATACATGACTTAGACTGTTTACTGTAGGGACATACACATGTATATATACATGACTTAGACTGTTTACTATAGGGCTATATAGATGACTTACCGATGGTTGCCTGTAAGAGCCGTAGGCCTGCATGGTGCTGGGAGCGGGTGCGTAGCGTTGAGGCCCCGCTGCAGCAGCGTACTGGTTGTGGTTGTACGTGTTACCAGTGGTCCAGCCTCCCTGGGGGTAGGAACCGGAGGAACCGGCGGCCGTGGGCGACATGGCGTTCCGCTTCTGTGGGTAGGCAGGCCTCGTCTGTGTCTGAAATAATAAAAGACATTCATCAACTAGAGTTCAATACATGACAATCATCAACTATCAGAGATTGAAAAAATGTAGAAAATCTTTAGTCAATTTTCTGTAGGAAATTTATATCATTCAATACAGAAATTCCAGCCAAAAAGTAGGAATTCCTGCAAACGTGGGAAAAGTGGCATCTCTATACTATACAGGTGAGACAGGTCACAATATTATAGGCCCAACGACCTCCGACGTCCATCTGGCATTCTGGGTAATCCCTCATCTGGAGAGCCTAATCAGGCTGATCCCCTCACACTTGAGACAATGTGGAGGAGATTAAGAAAGGAGTGGGTTACAGCGTATCCTCCTTTTCAGTGACTATTGTTCTGAGCTGGGGAGGGGGCAGATGAAGAGATAACCCATAGACCTATGCTAGAATCAAAGATATGGCAGCGCCAATCGTTCAATAAGCCTAAGCTGTATAGTTCATATTATACTGAGGGCATAGGACAAATACTGGGACAGACACATAACAACTGTTGGCTAAGTCCGGGTATGAGTGTTTTGGCACGGATATTGTATTAAGTGGCTCTAATCAGAGCACAGGTGCAGGTTATAGGATTTCCTCAAAGTCTAGACGCGGGTAATTTAGACTTTACGGAACATAACCACGGCTGACAAAACTCAAGATTAAACTAAACTCCAATCCCTGACACTCCAGAGGCCAGAAGCCACCTGTAGCTTCAGCCCTCAGTGCAGCAGGCCACTGCTGGGTTTGTCAGCAGTTTACAAGTCTATTTCTAAATAAATATGAAATTGAAATACAGACACAGCCACACACCATTCTGGAAAGGACATCCAATTACTTGAGGGGAAGGAAAGTTAGTGATTGCTATATCCTGGTATTGATCTAGATGACTGGTTAGTTCCTTAAATCACCACCAGACGTCAGGTCTGTACATCCGGGAATCACTCTGCTGACCTAGATATCACCTCACTCTCCCCCCACACCCACAGACAGCAGTAAGGAACCTTCAGGGATGCAGAATCTGCTTGGTGAGTGACAAACCGGAACCAGAACCCATCTGACACCAGATGGCAGCACTGCGTGACGGGGTGGGTGGGATGCCGTAAAGCCCCTGTAAGCCGCGCTCTGATTGGATACTTGTAGCGGGTCAGAGGTCACAATGGAGCCTCGTTCTGCGGTCAGTAAAACCCATAAACCGTGACTCGCTGAACCGTAACCGCAAGCCCGGGGACGGGTATAGGCACACCTCCCTGCCCCCAATTCCCACCATGTCACAATGTAGGCGTTAGTATGTTATTTGTATGCCCAGGGGGGTGTTACATAATAAGGTTAATTAATGTGTTATGTAACAAACCCCTGGTCATTGATCTGAAATTCTAAGTAGGGGCAGAAAATATCAATTTTTTTTTTCTTTTCCTTAACTGCCACTACAAGTGGTAGCACACTGTGCATTACAAGAGGATTCATCTCTAGAATCTAGTTTATTCATCAAACTAAACAAAGCACACTTAAATCTCCTTAAATGTTTCCTTAAGGCACAGTAAAATTTGCTGAGATCATGATTCACGAACTGTATAAAACTAGGTTATCTTCACAGCTCTAGCCCACACGGTGATGATAGATGTCCTTAGTCCTCCCCCTCCCGGTGAATCCCCTATCTGCTGTCCCTAATCAGAATACACAGAGGCGCAGCTTCCCTTATTCCTAGAACCCCTTTATACCGGACCCGGCTGTATCGGTGATGAGGCCGGTCGGACTGGGACCTCCCCCGGGTATCTCTCAGCGCTGGACGGTGGCCACAGATTATGGAGACGGTGAATAAAACATACATGTATGTAAACCATGTTTACCTCCATGAGGACGGGCGAGTCAGGGAGGAGGGTTTCCACACAAACACATTCAGAAAACGAGAGCTCTGCTTCTCATGCCTTCTCGCTGCTACTAACATTACATATATATATATATATATGCCTACTTGCACAGGAATTATAAATGCCTTTTTTCTACTTGAACACTATAGATGCTGTCTTCCTTCTCCTACACAACATTAAAAATAAATACTTCTCTTTTCTACTTGTTAATTATAAATGCCTACTTTCTTTCTCCTACTTGAACATTATAAATGCCTATTTCTTTTTCCTTTTTTGAATATTATGTATGCCTACTTCTCTTTCCTACTTGAACAGTATTTATAAATGCCTGCTTTTTTCCTCCAACTTGAACACTATAAGTGCCTACTTCTACTCTTCTACTCAACATTATATGTCTATTTCTCCTACTTCCGCTTCTTCCTCCTACTTCAGCATTATAAATGAATACTTATTTCCTCCTCCCCTATAGGAGAGGGAAGAGCCACCTTTGTATTTGTCACCTGTTACCTCTGTCCTTCTACAACTTCCTTAATAGGCATTAATTGGCTCCGTCTGATTGCTCGTCTGCCCCCCTCCTCAATACATAGCACCAGGGGCGGCGCAGACCGTCCCGCTGGTACCCAACCCCCCATTTAGTGCTGTCTACACTGCCTGAAAAGAACCAGTGAATCCTTGCTCCAATCACAGTCTCAGTGGTTGTTTTCTCACCCTGCTAGGCTGCAAAGACTGGGCTCCTGCTTGGTGAGTGCCCCCACACCTCACCCCAGTGGTCTGCCATTTTCTCGCCCATTACCCGATTCCCGCGGGGCGCTTTGCCCCACCTTCCCATCACACTCTGGGATGAGGAGCCGTTGCTCAGGACTTGCAGTTGTAAGCTTCATTAACCCTTAAAAGGCCGCATGCTGCTTTGTTACAGTACGCCTTTTATCATCGTGATGTTTGAATGCAGCCATGATGAGTAATTCGGCATTCGTGCAGCATTCAAGCTGACCGTTTGGGAATGTATCAACCCCCATAGGGTCGGCATGATGCTTGGATGCAGCCCCGGCGAGTTACTCGTGTATCGTGACGACCAAGGACATGATGCATTAATGCACTATTACAGGGTTAGCCAGTCCCCTCTACCTCCCACACTGCATCCATCCTGACCCACCACCCATCCCCCCCCCACCCCTCCTCGCCTGCTGCCTGCGTCCCATACATTCCCTCACTCAGGTCAACTCATACACTGCTGGTTGTTAGTTGCTATGTGGTATTAATTTGGTGCTGGTGTTGGTATGGGTCTATAGTATAAAAAGTTTTGTTCCTGTGTTGCTTTTGGGTTTGTACTTTGGGTCATTTGTTGCTATGGGTGTGTACTTTGAGTTATTGGTTGCTATGAGTCTGTACTTTGGGTTGTGTGTTGCTATGGGTTGTTGGTTGCTATGAGTCTGTACCTTGGGTTGTGTGTTGCTTTGAGTTATTGGTTGCTATGGGTGTGCTATGGGTGTGTACTTTGAGTTATGGGTTGGTATGGGTGTGTACTTTGAATTATTGGTTGCTATGGGTCTGTACTTTGGGTTGTGTGTTGCTATGGGTGTGTACTTTGAGTTATTGGTTGCTATGGGTGTGTACTTTGAGTTATTGGTTGCTATGGGTCTGTACTTCGGGTTGTGTGTTGCTATGGGTCTGTACTTTGGATTGTTGGTTGCTATGGGTAGCTCACTTGGATCGCAGGCTTGGATAGCTCTCTACATTAAATTATATCTTGGAGCATCTACACAAAACAGAGCAAGTTCCTATGGCAGAGAGTGTAGATAAAACAGAGTGTGTACATAATGGAGAGCATGTTACTAAGGAGGTACTAGCATGCGGCCTCTTGGGTTTCTCCATACAACCTTTTAGTGCCTTGTACATTGACCTTTAGCTGCCATACGTGGCTCTCCTTGAATGAAAGGTTCAGCTACAATAGAATAAAATGTCACTCTCTGTGTGAGTCAAATTTTAATTCTTGCCTTAATTTTGTAACAAACAAAACTGAATAATACAGATGCAGATAATCCCGCTGAGCGCAAACAAACCACGTATTAATCAGACGATTAATCACCCCTGATCCGTCCTGTAGCCATGGTAACAGCCGTATCTGATCACAGCACACAGCGGGGCACACAGCTGGTCTCCGTAACCATAGTAACAGTCTCAGCGCCAAAAGGCACACCAAGACCTCGGCCAAATAATAGGGTTTTTATTAGAATTTTAAATTCATGTTTCCAAGTTGGGTTGAGGCTTATATCCACAGTGTGAGTTGAGGCAGCAGCTGTGTGTACCTCACAGCCTGCTGCTGTTTTAGGAGGTGGGAAAACAAAGCTTTAACTCATCTGTTCTGGCTGCAGAACCTTTCCTGACAGATCCTTATTTCCAGAACACTGACGTATATTTCAAGATATATTGGTGTTCCAGCATAGCTTCAGAAAAAGCAGTTTACTAAGATTATTGGAAGATATAGAACAGATAAAATGGGCTGAAGACTGAGGTAAAGTGGAGAGTTTTGAATAACTGCCTGGAGTGAAATACAGCGTTGAGGAGAGTCTAGGGTTGGAGAGTGAATATGTGGGAAATATAAGGTTTGAGAGTGAAGTAAAGAGGAGAGGTCAGAGTCTAGGGTTGGAGAGTGAAGTATACGGAGAGTAGAAAACCCCAAATAGGAGGCGCCATGTGATAAACTGTTACAACCGCCATTTTGTGTCGGCCAAAGCCCTCACTAGAGCCGGCCTGTGATTGGCTACCTCCAGCTGGCCTCTGATTGGCTGCCACACTGATCATGTGGTTACTTTTCAGGAGAGGAGCACCCTGGGATTGATGGGCGATAAATGAGGACATTCGGGAAGAAGGCAGGGTCGCTGGTCGCCGACTTCAAACTCCCCTTTAAGCAGACTGTAATAGGACATGTCAGTAACCAGCGAAAGCAACCAGTGAAGGTCGCAGCTTCCACTTCCTGTTGGGTGGTGTCTACAGAAAAATGTCCCTTGTAAAGGAGAGTGGCAGCTGGGTGCATATGCACTCTCCCAGCACAGTCTCAAATAGGACTCTGCCAAAATGTACAGACTCTGGAAGTCTTCTGAAGAAGAAGGGGTGTAAATAGTCTTGTCTGCTCTCCTACGGCCATCTCCATCCACCAAAAATAGTCCAGAACAATATGTTTAAATTCCACCATGAAAACATGACCAACACTTCTGTTATTTTAAACATTAGTTCTCCATACATTCCTTTAAATATTTTAATCGAATCATGGTTGAATATATGGCTATTTAAAAATCAGTGCGTAGGCAAGTTTTCAGGATGACCTGTCGCCTTGTGGCAGACAGGGAAGTAGTGCCGGCGCAAACAAAGGAAGACTCTGCTGGGAGAGCGGGTGCACTGGGTGTAAGGTCCGCGGAGGGTGTAAAGTTCAGGCACTTGTCATGTAAATGTAATACCTGTGCCTACCAAACCACCATTTTACGACACCATCCTAAGAACCTTTCATTAATCCGGCAACAGTCACCATTTTACCTCCGGCTTCGTTCCCGGAAGCAGCAATGGCCGCCTTTATTCGCCTCTCGTGTGGCCACAACGTGCTGTCAGCGTGCTGTTTGAAGACGGAGACTGATGTCAGAATCACGGACGTTATGGCACCGGGTAATGCTGATATCGAAGGGGATAAATGAGAGTGGTATCCGGAGGAATTCTGTGATCTGAGACCTTAATAGGATGAATAGTTACCATTGTGACTGCCCTTTTTTATAGCAGGCATACCTTTCTTGTCCTAAACCCCCAACCGTAACATTGAAATACTAGGGATGTGAGTATACATGGGTAAAAATGTAGGCACAGGGGTGGGGGTATACGGGCAAATACTGGACCTAATACAAAGTGGAGCACCGGTCCAACTGTCAGTGTTGCCGAAAACTTTTCATGCACACAGGCCAATGTAGCCTGTGTCGCGAGATCTTACACAGGCCATTTGCCTTCTACACAGGCCACAATGACCCATATATTGATTTCATATAGCACATTTAATACTATTTTAATACAAATTATAATGCTTCTTTAAAGACAGCTTATAAAATCTATTGGAAAATGCTTAAATTCATAGGAAAAATACACATAACAGATGCATGGACCTAACTCAGGTTCTAATAGGACTATCTGGAAAATTATTTCACTGTTGGAAAGCTGAGGTCATGGCCGGCCATTATGGACGGTGTCTGATGACATCGGCCATTGCGATTCTACATCGGCAAAAGCCGATGTGCCGGTGTCATTTCTGCAACACTGAACTGTCCAACTCTCTGCACTCTCCTGCATTCTAGCAGTGTCCTTTCCATCCCTCTACCTCATCCTATATCATGTCCTGTTCCCTACCTCACATACTACCACCACTATGTGGTCTGTATTCCTGACTAGCGAGACCCATAATGTGGGCGGCCATTGCTTTATCTGGTACAGGTGAGCTAAGCACTGATAAAAGCTGTCACAATGGGTACCACATGTTACACAATACACCAATTCCGCAGTGAAGCAAGGGAATTATTTCATTGGTCTAAAATGTATTCTGCCCTATTTTCGTCAGTATACATGAATGCCTCCCCAGAGCTGAATTCATACACCATGCTGACAAAGTGAGCACATTAAAGCATGATACGGCCCTGCAAAGGTTAAAAACCCCCATACCCCTTTCTACCCTATTATACAATGCCCTCCTCTAACCAACATCCCTTTTCCCTCTTCCCCAAAATAGCCCGGAAGCGCTCGGCTGGGGGCGAGCGTCTTTGAGATGGGCGATGATGGAAGTTGTGTTTCCGGCTGATCGGGTGGGCTTGTCTGTAGATAATGTTGGTGATGGGGCGGGGAGGAGGGATGAGATGGGGGCATCACTCGGGTCACCCCCCCCCCCCTCCTCCTCCCTCGGGCACCCGGACAAATCCCCATAGATCCTCCCTGCTATAACTCAATCACAGTGCTTTAACCTCATAAGGACGGTATAGTGCATTAATGTATCATTCCCTTGGGTGTAATGATATGAATGTAGCTCTGGCGAGTGCTGCATTTATGCATCATGCCAACCCTAGAGGGGTGAGACAGTCCCGAAGGGTCGGCGTGATGCACGAAATGCAGCACCGGCGAGTTACTCGCCGGGGCTACATTGGTGCAACATGACGGCAGATGTCATATTTTAGCGACATGCTCTACTTACATGGTTAACCTATCAGTCTTATTACAATAACCTCCTACTGTATGTCTTACAAACCTAACCTTCTCCTTCAGAATGCTGCCCTTACTAACCCAATTCTCTGATATACAAGATTTACTAAGGTACCGGAAGCGCCGTGTGGCGGGTGAATTTCCTGATTTTCTTCATTTTACATCCTAAAACAAAAACATGAATACAATTCTACGATTGCCTTTGCATCATTCTTCACGAGTTGAGTCTGTGCTGTATTACACGAGGCTGGTGGCCTCCTGCCATACAGTGCTGTACAGACTCAGTACCGGGAAGTCATGGTCGTTGGCTTTTGTCTATCTCTACATCACATGCAGCAGCTGACAGAGATATGTGCATGTATATAAAAAGATTGATTGTGTGATTTACATCACATGTGACCCAGGGCTACGATAACCCATTAACCTGCAACTGGTGTGCTGCCATCTTGCATTACCATAACTCGAATTACAGTAGTAGGTGTCGACACTGTGAAGGTACATCACCCCCTAAAGTAGGTCTACATACAGTAACCTGCAACTGGTGTGCTGCCATCTTGTATTACCATAACTCGAATTACAGTAGTAGGTGTCGACACTGTGAAGGTACATCACCCCCTAACGTAGGCCTACATACAGTAACCTGCAACTGGTGTGCTGCCATCTTGCATTACCATAACTCGAATTACAGTAGTAGGTGTCGACACTGTGAAGGTACATCACCCCCTAACGTAGGCCTACATACAGTAACCTGCAACTGGTGTGCTGCCATCTTGCATTACCATAACTCGAATTACAGTAGTAGGTGTCGACACTGTGAAGGTACATCACCCCCTAACGTAGGTCTACATACAGTAACCTGCAACTGGTGTGCTGCCATCTTGCATTACCATAACTCGAATTACAGTAGTAGGTGTCGACACTGTGAAGGTACATCACCCCCTAACGTAGGCCTACATACAGTAACCTGCAACTGGTGTGCTGCCATCTTGCATTACCATAACTCGAATTACAGTAGTAGGTTTGGCCTTTACAGATCACCTGGTCCCCACTGACCTTTCTTTAGGGTTGAAATGATACCAAAATCGTCTCATAAAAACGTCTCACCTCCTATTTAGCATTGAGCTCTATGGGTGTCTGTGTGAACGTGACTCTTTTAAAGTCAGGATTCAAGGTCACTGGCCTATCTTCAGCATTAGTTCACACAGACTTGTTTTTTGGCTAGTTTTTGACATTTTTTATTTGTCTTTTTTCACTAGGAAAAAAAATTGTACGGAAATTTTGGGAAAAACGGGAAGAGAAAGATAGTTCCCGAGATGTGGATGAGCTTTTTTTGGGAGAGAAATACCAAAAAACAAAAGCAGGGTGAATTTTCAAAGTCAGCTGACCAATCTATGTTTTTTGTTGGAAAACCGTCTCACAGAGACCCAGGGTCCCTGGGTCAACTACCTGGAGAACACACCGAGTGGATGTGGTACATATAGACAGAGGTCCACGATAATCTGTCTGAATGACAGGTTTCTTCACGAGTGGTGCATTGAATCATTTCACACAAGGCGGAGCCGAGTGTGATGCGATCCAATGCACCACGAGTGGAGAAACCAGGAGTTCAGACTGATAAGAGTGGATCTCTGTATTTATTTTATGTAATTCTTGATTAATGTTATTAAAATATACATTTAAAGATCGGTTTCATAGCTATTATCATGGAGAAACAGGCTATTGAGAATGAGCATCAGTTTCTTCACGGGGGTGTGGAGAACGGCAATTTTAGTACTTAAGCATAGTAACTTTGGTGTAATTTTCTGTATAACCCATATCTCGCATAATACCAGGTGTTGGTACACAAACCAGCAGGGGGGGAGGGGGGGGGGGTTATCAGTATTTGAGTGACTGTAGTGCTCATCACATCATGTAACTAAGGACTGTAACTAGGAGTGCATTGGTCTGTGTAAGGGCCCAGGTATTGTACCAGGGTGCTTATTTATAAGTGGTCAGCCACTTATTGGACCCTTATACAAGGCAATAGTAGGAAATCCCTGCAAAAATAAGAGAATTGTCATTTCTAAGAGATGAAAATAAGACTGGAGATAAACAATATCTACCTTCCTCCAGCATTTCCTACCACAAAGTACCCCCTCTGGCAGTCACAGAATCAAGGTACCGTTGTATTATAGACGGTACTACCCGCCGTCAGCTCCTTACCCGCAGCACGCCGGTCACCCAGGTCACGTGACAACCAACCCGGAAGTGAAGGGTCACATGACCTGTCATGGCCGCCGGGGGCGCGGATCAATAAGAGCTGCGCGGGGCGGTGTGTGTGCATTAACCCTTTAAGGACGGCATCATGCATTAATGCATCATGCCCTTGGTCGATGAATGCAGCCCTGGCAAGTAACTCGCCAGTGCTGCATTCAAGCATTATGCCAACCCTTCCAGGTTGAGACACTCCCGAAGGGTCGGCATGATGCACCAATGCAGCCCCGGTGAGTTACTCGCTGGAGCTGCATTGGTGCATCATGGCGACAAAGGTCATCTTTCAGGGACATCCATCCTTAAAGGGTCCATGGGGGATAAGGACTGCATCCAGCATGGTATCTCATCTAGGTACATCTAGTCCCTTTATCCACTGTAAAGGGTAACTATTAAGGCCACTTTTTTTTATTCTTTGGGTCATGGGCCCGCCGTAGTGGTATGAAAAACCCCGCAATGAAAATACAATACGGAATTCCATTTCCATGACAACATGGCAATCTTTACTGCATGTAAACCTGACTATCATTAAGATTTTTAGGTAGTAAAATGTGAAAAACTAGGTCAATATGGAAAAGCACAAAAAAGGGATTGAATATCTTTTCACATCCATTTCCTATCAGTTTTCCAACTACTGTCTCCCACTTTTATACCTAGTCCTTCCCAGTTTCACAGCTCTTGCCTGCCAATATCACACTTGTCTCCTAGTTTCACTCTCCCAGTTTCTGCTGTGCTATCCGTAGAGACTGTAGCTGATGGTACCGTAAAACCTCGCGTATAAGCCTAACTCACTTATAGGCCGCACCCCGACAATTGACAGCTCCTATTAGCCACACTGGTGATCTGATTGTGGAGACTTTTGTACTGTGCTATAGGAGCAAAAACTCGCGTATAAGCCACACCCTGACTCTGTGCCAATCCTATAAGCCGCACTGGCGATCTGACTCGCATATTAGCCACGGTCTATATATGAGGTTTTACTGTAGTCCCAGGGGTCCTTATCTGCTATAGTCAGCCACCAGGGGGCAGCAGCAGGATCCGGGGTCATGACGTCTGACTCCTCTCTGTAACCCTTTAAAGATGACATGATGCCTTAATGCATCATGCCCTTGGTCGTCATGATGCATGAATGCAGCCCTGGCCAATAACTCGCCAGTGCTGCATTCAAGCATCATGCCGACCCTATGCCGCACCCATTAAGGACCGCATGTCGCTAAAAGATTATATTTGTCATCATGATGCAGCAATCCAGCCCTGGGGAGTAACTCGGCAGTGCTGCATTAGTGCATCATGCCGACCCATCGGGAGTGTCTCAACCTGTAGGGTCAGCATGATGCCTGAAGGCAGCACTGGCGCGTTAGGCATTATAAGGCATCATGTCATCTTTAAAGCATTAACTCTCTGGCTTCAGGATTCCTCCAGTAAACCCCATCTATCATGGGCCAATAATATCTTCTTCATATAAGTCAACAGGGCCTCTGTTGATCAAGTCAATTTTGAAATTCATACCATGAGCTGCCAGCCGAATCCAACGGAATAGTTTCATGCTGCCACTGCCGGGCTTCCTATCTGAGAGGGACAACCCATATCTGTCCCTTTAACCCTTTAAGAACGGCATGTCGCTAAAAGATGACATTAGTCTTCAAGTGACACCATTGAAGCCCCAGCTAATGTAGTGACGTTGCAGCATTGGTGCATCATGCCGACCCTTCAGGAGAGTCTCAACCCCATAGGGTCCGCGTGATGCTTGAATGCAGCCCTGGCGAGTAACTCAGCATGGCTGCATCATGACAACCATAATACATTGGTGCACTATGCGTCCCTGGAGGGTTAGCTAACAATGCCGGTCGTGCTGTGATTGGCTTATCTCCCCGTGTCAGCCATGTTGCTATGGACCCCTGCCCCACCTGGACCACTCAGCCCAGGTCCTGCACTCCGCATACAAGGTAGACACCATCTAGGTTCACATTAGGGATGTCATCGATACCCCCAGAATTGTGTAAATATTCCATCTAGGACTTGTTTTTTATTTAATTCAAAAGTGGTGTCATTTTTAGGCCTATTTGATTGATGGAAAAATACTTCAGATTGTGTTAAAGGTGCGACCAAGTGTTTATTTATATAGACCCAAATATAAGGAAGGAAATAAACACATGAAGATATACATTTTTCAAGGAGATATTTACTGTTTTTGTAGTATCGAAATAAATCGATATAATCGAAAAATCGAGACCAAAATAGTGATAATCGAAATCGAAATAAATTGGATGTCAATGACATCCCTAGTTCACATAGTTCAATATTAGTGACCGTTCACTGGAAAACCAGCCTCATGCACCCCATCCATGAGGCTGGTTTCCAGACCCAACATTTCGACCCATTTTCCTGAAAAATCACGTGGTATTTTTTGGGTTAAAACCTCACTCAATATAGCAGGGTATCACCTCTTTTGTATATTGTCAGATTGAGAACATTTCACCCAAAAAGCTGATTTTTCTTGGGGAAATCCCCTTCTTCTCCACCAATAAACCATGGACATCCCCAGAGGCAAAAATTGTAAAGTTTTTGGAACGCAGATAGCGTCTGCTAAGGGGGCTGAGTGCAGGGATAGGGCCATAGCTAAAGGGCGTGATGGGGGGGGGGGGCAGGTAGGGGGTATCTGTGACTACACAGGGCAGTAGGCGCAGACATGATAACTGTGAATTGACAGCAATTTTACTCCAATGTCAGCCGGCATCATTTTCCAATTGCAGGCTGGGCTGGGTAGTGCTTCCTGACATCCGCATGTCAACTGTGTTTTTGGTATCTACAGGCCATGTTGATACTGTGGGTAATGTCATAGATTTGGCCTTTGCATTTATGATTTTGTTTTGATACAACAGCAGTAGTAGGGAATCCTCAATGTACTCCATGCCCCCACCGAGTACGGAGTAGCAGTACTCCATGGCTGACACGTTTATCAGCCATGGAGTAAGGGAGTGGTCATTTTTTAACATTTTTTAACAACAGGGGGGGGGGGGTTGGTGGATTTGGGGGGGGACCAAAAAAATTTGGACCCCTTGAAGGTTGGGGCCAAAAAAATTTGGACCCCTCTTGAGGGGGGGACCAAAAAAATGGCACCCCTTTTTAGCGAAAAAGCCAGTGCGTTACTATAGCTCAAAGAGGTCGGCCGCACTCAATTTCAACTTGCCTGAGGGGGGGACCAAAAAAATGTCAACCCCTCCCGTGGGGGGGACCAAAAAGATTTCGACCCGTTCGCGTAAAAATCCACCGACCCCCCCCCCTGTTGTTGAAAAATGACCACTCCCTAATATGAAGCGAGTAACTCACTAGTGATTCATAAATGCAGCCTTGGTGTGACGTGCCGGTGCTGCATTCCAGCATCATGCCGAACCTACAGTGTTGAAACACTCCAGAAGGGTCTTCATGATGCACCAGCGAGTTATTCACGGGGCTGCATTAGTGCATCATGACAACCCTGGGCCGTCCTTAAAAGATGAACAGCCCATAGTGATTTAATGTGCCTTGGTCGTCATGATGCTTGAATGCATGGGTAACTCACCAGGGATGCATTCACACATACCGTAACAGTCTATATGAAAACCTCCTCTGTGTCCTGCAAGGTGAAAAACTTTTCGTATAGACTGCCGTAAAACCTCGCATATAAGCCTAACTTGCTTATAAGCTGCACCCTGACTTTGGGCCGATCTTATAAGCCATACCAGCGATCTGATCATGGTCACTTTAGTACTGTACCATAGTATCAAAAACTCGCCTATAAGCCGCACCCGACCTTGGGCCGATCCTATAAGCCGCACCAGCAATCTGACTCGCGTACTATTACGCGGCTTATATGTGAGATTTTACGGTATGTCATCTTTTAGTGACATGCCGTGGCAATAGTAACAATGGTGCCCCTACACAGCCTCCACAGCAGCAGCAGATATCTGATTCATCTTCATCTTTGATGAAGGGAACTTCCCTTGTAGTCATACTTGCTCTTCTCAAAGCAGCCTGGCTAATTTTCCTTTTGGTGGCGACGTAGGGAGCAGGGAGCGTACTCTGTCAGCGTCTGAGGGAAAGGATCGCGTCTAAATTGGGGTTGTATTAGCCCCGGGTGGGGATCCAGCCAACTGATGTCTGAGCCGGGAGCTCCTTAGTGACCCGTTAAGGGCCGCAGTGTGATTTAATGTCCTCTGCTTTAATCTCATCATGATTCTTGAATGCAGCTTTGGCAAGTAACTCAGCAGGGCTGCATTCATGCATGATGCCAACACTTCAAGAATATACCAACCCTGGAGAGTCGGCATGATGCTTGAATACAGCACAGGCGAGTTACTCACCATGACTGCATTCATGCATCAAGCCGATAAAGGGCATAGCACATTAAAGCCCTATGCGGCCCTTAACGGGATAGTCGGGGACTGCGTGGGGGCTGGGGAGTGTTGAGAGCCTGAATGGAGCGGCGACCTGCGGGGTCCTTATTGGACTAATTACTTACCTCTATACCACGTGATCTGGGTACTAAGAGGCTAGTTTATGTCAGGGTTTATTATAAGTAACTCTAGTAGTGGGTGGTGGGAGCCCACAGGGGACTGCATGGTGAGCTTTAGTTCTGATATTAGAAAATGTCAATGTTCTGCTTGTTTGTTTCAGACTTTTAGCCTACCCTTTAGGGCCAGCATGCATGATGCTAACATGGGCGTGGAAAGCAGTTTCACAGTAGGGGGGACTGAGGGATATTTTGACCCTTTTTGACCCTTTTACTTGACCTTTTTGAATTGACCTTTTTTGGGGTTGGTCAAAAGTGGGGGGGGGGGGACATGTCCCCCCCCCTGTCCCCCCCCCCCAGTTCCCACGCCCCTGTGCTTGAATGCACCACTGGATGATACCCCGACCCATTTTTTAGATCTGTCCCTGAGTTTGGGATCTACCAAATCCGCCCACACAGCAAAATATCATGGTAATTGTAATTCTTTCAGTATTATTCTGCAGTTTCACCCTGGTGCCTGGACTAGCCACCAAATGTTATCTACATGACTGTAAAGAGGACATCATTGGCTACATGTCGTATTTCACTGATTGTCAATCGGACAGTTTTTATGGATTCCAGAGGGAGAGGGAAGCATGAAGAATTGACCTTATACATAAACCTCTGCTTCCTTGGAAAAGAAACTACAGTGAGACACATTTCGACCATCATACTATAAAGGTCAAGTTTCATCACAAAGTTCTATTGCTGCATTCTTGCATCATGCCCACCAAGTCCAAGGGCATAGCATATTAAAGCACTATGAAGCCCTTAACCCTTTAAGGCTGGCATGTAGCTAAAAGATTACATTTGCTGCCATGATGCACCAATGCAGCCCTTGCGAGTTCCTCACCAATCATTCGGACCCTTTGAGGGTGTCTCAACCGCGAATAGGGTCTGCATGATGCTTGAATGCAGCACTGGCGAGTTAGTTACTCTCCAGTGCTGCATCCATGCATCATGACAACCAAGGGTATGATGCATTAGGGTGTCATGCCATCCTTAAAGGATTAAAGGCACTAATTCAGCCCCCGCAAGTAACGCCGCAGTTCTGCATTGGTACATGATACTGACCATGCAGGAGTGCATCAACCCCATAGTGTCGGCATGATGCTTGAATGCAGAACTGGTGAGCCACTCGCCAGTGCTGCATTCATGCATCATCATGTCCAAGGGCATGATGCATTAAGGCATGGTGCTGTCCTTAAAGGGTTAACCCTTTAAATACAAATGTAATCTTTTAGCGTCATGCGTCCTTACAGGGTTACAGGGCAGCAGTGAAGGCCTATGTTGGCGGACTCATGCCGCCCCACTACTTACTTCTACACCGGCTTTCATCTAGAGATACCTCAACTTCTGAGGCCGGGTATCTTAAGACACTTCAGCCTGACAGGGCATATTTGATGCAGCATCTTGTAGGTGTGTGTGTACAGGGGGGGGGGGGGGGGGGGGTGGAAGGGGATGGGTGGAGGCCTGGGCTGGAGGCTGGCGGTTGTAGCAGCGTGCTTTAACCCTTTAACCCTTCAAGGATGGCATGTCGTTAAAAGATGACAGTTGTTGTCATGATGCACCAACTCGCCGGTGCTGCATTGGTGCATCACGCCAACCCTCTGGGAGTGTCTCAACCCCTTAGGGTCAGCATGATGCTTGAATGCAGCATTGGCAAGTTACTCGCCAGGGCTGCATTTATGAATCATGACGACCAAGGGCATGGTAGATTACTGCATAATGCGTTAAAGTACTATGCACTGGGTTGTCATGGCGCATAAATGCAGCCCATCAATGCTGTATTCATGCATCATGCCAACCCTTTATGAGTGTTTCAACACTCTGGGTTTGGCAAGGAGTTACTTGCCAGGACTGGATTCATGCATCATGCCAATAAAGAGCATACTGGACCAAAGTGCTCTGCGGCCCTTAAAGCTTTAATTGGGTAGCAGCTCTTAGAGAGGGGAGTAGCATCACATGCACATCTCCCCTCACCCAGCCTCCCCTCACCCAGCCTGCCTCTCAGCAACATAACAAGAACTCACAAAAACAGACCCACAAAAAAGACACCCTTAGGGTGAGGACCAGTGGGGTGGGTAAACCCTTTAAGGACGGCATATTGCATCATAGCCTTGGTCATCATGATGCATGAATGCAGACCTGGAAAGTAACTTGCCAGTGCTGCATTCAAGCATTATACCGACCCTATGGGGTTGAGACACTCCCAGAGGGTCGTCATGATGCACCGATGCAGCCCCGGTGAGTTACTCGCCGGGGCTGCATTGGTGCATCATGACAACAAAGGGTTAAGACGGGTGGGGCAGGGCGGGGCGGGGCGGGGCAGGGGTCGGGATGGTTACTTGTGATGGCATGGCCCGCGGGGCATTGCTCTCACCGCCGGATCTCACCACGACTTTAATTAACAAAATGCTGCAGTTTTTTGTTGTTGTGGCAGGAAGGTTTGGGAACACAGGGTGGGGGTGAAAAAGGTGCCTTCCTTCCTCCTCCTGCAGGTTCATAGCGCTAATGGTGGTATGATAAGGCTAAGGGTGTACAGGGTCATGGAGAGGGTGTTAAACATTTAAGGACGGAAAATGTATTAAGACCCAAAAATAAATAAAAGGTTTGTTTCAGGTAACATGGCAAGAAAATGTAGGGTCGGTAGGTCGGATTTTTTTTTTTTACCTTTTTTTTTAACATGAAAGTACTTCCCGCTCTCTCCGAAGACCCAAAAATTGACCCAAAAAGGCTAAAAATGAGGAAATTTCTTCAAAATTGCACAAAAAAACGTAGGGTCGGCCCTGTTTTGATAGGGTCGGTTGGGTGACCTGAAACAAACCTTCTTTTTTTTTTGGCCTTATGCATCACACCCTTGGTTGTCATGATGCTTGAATGCAGCCCTGGAGAGCAGCTCCCAGTGCTGCATTCAAGCATCATGCCGACCCTATACAGTTGACACACTCCCGCAGGGTCGCCATGATGCACCGATGTAGCCCTGGCTAGTTACTCACCAGAGCTGCATTCATGCATCATGCCAAGAAAGGACCTACTGCATTAATGCAGCATGCGGCCTTTAAAGGGATTTAACAGTAACATGCCAACACCACCCTTTATACTTAGAGGAGCTCTCAGAGCCCAAAGCCTTCAGGGATGCCTTTTTTCAGGTATGTACCCAAATACTCATGAAAGCAGTTTTTCAAACATGTCAAAAATAAATCATGAAAAAATACTAAATTTACATGATATAGATCTACAGACATAAATCAACAAATATCCCACCCATGAAGATCTGATAACATGTATAACATAAGGCCGTGCATAACCATTCTGTTATTCACGTTGTCTTAGCAAGGATTAATTAGAGTTAAGTTTGTTGTTTATATTATTGTACGTTACCGCCTGCTTGCTGAATTCACCAACAGAACCACGACTCACCTAAAATAAATAACAACATCAGGTTAGCAACAATCAAACAACAATTCATTTTTCAAATGCTTACCGTAAATTCTCAAGTATAAGCCGCCTAGAGTGCTAAATTAACTAAATTCAAACCCCAAATTCTGCTTATAGAATTCTCCCAGGTTATGGATGCGGCTTATACAACTTTCAGGTTACACCCGAGGCGTTACATTATTTATGATATATTGATATTTCGCCCAAAATACAACATCACATGACAATTCAAACAGTTCAAAAGTGACCTTTCCCTCGGATACAATCCTTTATCCACCACACTAAATATGGCAGTGCCCTGTCCGGGAAGTAGTTTGGTTGGGGTTATTTTCCAATGTAATTACAGAGTTAAATTTGATAGTTTTCTTAAAAAGACTTTGACAGTGTCCAATGTCCACAGCGTTTGATGTGCCTGTTCTTGTTGGCCCGGGATGCTGTATTTGGAATTGGGGTCAGGAAGCCATTTTCTGATGAAAGCGTTGCGCCGCGGGCGACAACCCGCTATCGACCTTTACGCAGTCTCACACCTTCCCCGAGGAAGTCCACTCACCCTTTAACCCTTTAAGGACGGCATGTCGCTAAAAGATGACATTTGTCGTCATGATGCACCAATGCAGACTCAGCAAGTAACTCGCCAGTGCTGCATTGGTGCATCGTGCATCACGCTTCGGGGCTGTCAAACCCCCATAGGGATAAGCATGACGCATGAATGCAGCGCTGGGGAGCAACTTGCCAGAACTGCATTCATACATCATGTCAACAAAGGGCATGATGCATTAATGCACTATGCCGTCCTTAAAGGGTTAACAACTGCATAGTGTTTAATGCCGTCATGATGCATGAATGCAGCCCTCGCGATGCAGCCCTGGTGAGTAACTCGCTCGGGCTGCTTTCATGCATCATGACAACACTATGGGTTTTATACATTCCCAAGAGTTGGCCGTGCCCGGAGAGTTACATCACGTCTAGACCTTACAGGGCTAACCGAGCCACTCACCACCAACCCAAGCCTTATTGAATATTCTACCCGCCTCTGCTCTTCTATCCACCCCTCCTACCCAGTCGCATGCCAGCCGGTCCTCACTCAGACAATAGGACAGCGCTAGTCACTTCCACTCTCAGAGGGTATACCGCATTCGACGTAATAAGCGCACCCCCCCCTAATAAGCCCACACCCCTCTTTTTGGGCCGATTCCTATACTAGAAAGAACCAAAAACCTTTCAATTTTTGACCCCAATTAAACTCTTAACTACTAAAAGGTGTCCATAATAATTTTTTATTTATAGTGACGACCTAAGGTATAGACCAAAGTTGTCATAATGACAACCTTAGGTGGTCACATGGATTGGGTAGTCAGGATGACTACCTTAAGGTTGTTGTTTTAGGTATTGTAAATTTGAAGACCTAAAGTCATCAGTAATGACAAGTCTCAACACCATTGGGTAGTTATTGGGACAACCTAGGGTATATCTGGGTGTTGGACATGGAACATTCCCTGTCACGTGCTGCCACCCAGGGTAAATTCTCCAGAGCACTTTCCATTAGTCATTATGACAACCTAGGTCTCATGATGACTAGGAACCATCCCCGGGTTTTCAGTGTACCATAGAAGCTCAGGGGATAGAGGGGATCTTCTGATGAACTAAAGTTGTCTCTTGTATATGTTTACATGTACCCGGTATAAATTTTCTATAGATGTGGAGAATTAAACATGTATCAAATCCTCCAACGCTATAGGCAAGCTGATCAGCGTGGAATGAGACTATTTGGTTATTCTAACATTACCGTATTCAACGTAATAAGCGCACACCCCCTAATAAGCGCACACCCCCCGTTTTGGGCCGATTTTTATACTATTAATAACCAAAAATATCTCAATTTGTTACCGCAATTAAACACTTAACTACTAAAAGGTGTCCATGATAATTTTCTAAGCGCACTGTGCGCTTATTACGTCGAATACGGTATTGGAGTGTAAACCTAATGTTCAAACAAAAGAATTCACACCTGTGAGACTTTGTAAATAAATGAGTTCATTTAGAGCTCAGGGAAATTTGAAAACACGTTGAGGCGTTTAAACACAGTGGCACAGTAGCCACCACTCCCAGTATTTGCCCCATTCACTCAGTATTTGGGGCCTGTCCAAGACGGCCTCCTGTTGGAGAGGCCGGCTGTTTCCCACCACGCTGTCACCTTCCCACGCCCACTTCACCCATCAGTCACCATCTTACAATGAATCCTGACTCATTCAACTTCTTTTTGTCCAATAACCAGAAAAAATTGCTGTCCAGAATTAAACCCACTTTCTGAGCACCGCCACACACCTGCAGCACCCACTGCCGTAATTCAGCGTTTGAATGCTGGGGTCTCAAAAGAGCACAGGTCTTGTTTAAGCGCAAAATCTTACGCAGGACCTTGTATATTTATATGCCAAGAGGGTAGCGGAGATTTATAAGCACAGGTGCGCTTAACCCTTCAAAGCCTGCATGTCCATAAAAGGTGACATTTGTCGTCACAATGTAGCAATGCAGCACCGGCGAGTTACTCGCCAGCCAACCCTCTAGGAGTATTCCAACGCTGTAGGAGTGGCATAATGCTTGACCGCAGCTCTAGTGAGTTATTCACCAGTGCTGCATTCATGCATCATAACGACTATGGCATGATGCATTAATACATTATGCCAACCTTAAAGGGCTAAACGGACAGTTACGGTGCCCCAATCCCACCTTGCTGTCAATACCTCATCCGTTAACCATCATCACCTGCCCGACTGTTCCCGAATGCCTACCTGGCCGGTCGCCGCTACAATGCCTTATTAGTTTATTCTGCATGAGGACTTTCCCATTGAGTTATGTCCTTTTGAAACAAAGCTAGATTGCCAAATAAGAACGGAAGGAGTTAACCATGCCACACCCACCACAGAAAAATCCTTCTTACCCATTTATGGTGCTAATAGTGCTTTAATGTCCTATGCCTTTTGCCTGCACAACATATGAGCCTACTTCCCAGGGCTGCATTCAAGTATAGCCCCGATTATTTTGGGCATTTATTAACCCCATATGGTCAGCATGCTTGAATGCATCATTGGCGAGTTACTCACCAGGACAGTATACAGGACAGTATTGTGCCGCCAAAAAAGGGCATAATACTAAGCACTGTGTGGCCTTCAGAGGGTTCACCCAACACCATAACAGGGCTCCTCTGCCTGGGCGGCCCACTCTCACAGCACAGTCTCAGATAAAACTCTGCCAAAAGGCCCGGACTTCAGGAAATCATTTGTGGAAGGAGGGGTGAAAACAGTACTACTTGTCTATTCTCCTATCTATCCCCATTACATGATGTAGTGGCCCTACACGAAAAATAGTTCTTACAATTATCTCAAATTTCTACCAAAAAGCATGGCCAAATATTTCTCTGATTTTAACACAACACATCTTCATACTTTCCTTTAGATATTCATAGTTGTATAAATGAGTATCTCAAAAGCATGATAAGTTTTCCAGGTGATCCGCCGTGTTTTGGATGAGAAGGAGGTACCGTAAAACCCTTCCTAAAAGAAAAATTTATTTTGGCAATTTTCATATGTATGAGCCGATTTTATTTTCTCAAGTTAGGGGTTCGGCTTATAGATTTAGTTTCAATATATATTAGATTAAATAGAAAACGATTTTTAAACTTTTTTCATATAGGCCGAATTTTTATCTCAAATTGGGTTATAAGTAGGGTTGTCCTATAGCTGGGGTAGTGCTACTCTCGTTCCCAAATCCTTCCGAAGGAAGGCTCTGGGGACAGCCAAATGACCTTGAACTTTGGATTTTGCTGGGTCTGGGCAACCCCTGCTGGTATGCTGGAACCAGCAAACAGGAACAGGAAATGGAACCAGAATGTATGATGGTAGTTTTAGGTAGATTTACCATCAGCCTTTCTGGTTGCATTTCCTGTTCCTGTTCGCTGGTTCCAAGCTACCAGCAGGGGTTTCCCAGACCCAGCAAAATCCCAACATTTGGCAGTTACCAGAGCCTTCCTTCGGAAGGATTTGGGAACGAGAGTAGGGTAGTGCCTGTAGAAAGGGATGGGAGACTGTGCTGGGAGAGTGTGACTGCCCTGTCGGCCCTGTTTACGCTTGGCGGTGTGAGGGTTTAGGCGGCGCTGCCTCTCTCAGTCCTGACACCAAATATAGGCATCTTGCTGCACAGCTCCACATTGAGGGGCCCTGATCACGGCTACAGGGGAGCAGGCATGGCTGCCACTGCCGCCAGGACAAGCCCTAAATAGTCTTATTACACACATCTCACTCAGCAACTTAGGTCTTTAACCCTTTGAGGACGACATGATGCATTAATGCATCATGCGCTTGGTCGTCATGATGTATGAATGCAGCCCTGGCAAGTAACTCGCCAGTGCTGCATTCAAGCATCATGCCGACCCTACAGGGTTGAGACACTACCAATAGTACCATAGGGTTGGCATGATGCATCAATGCAGCACCGGCGAGTTACTCGCCAGAGCTGCATTGGTGCATCATGACGACAAATGTCATCTTTTAGCAACATCCGTCCATAAAGAGTTAAGGACCGCATGTCGCTAAAAGGTAACATTTGTCGTCATGATGCCCCAATGCTGCCCCACAGAGTAACTCGCTGGTGCTGTAGTAATGCTTTATGCCGGCCCGTCAGGAGTTTATCAGGCCCCTGTAGGATCGGCATGATGCTTGAATGCAGCACTGGTGAGTTACTCACCAAGGCTGCATTCATGCATCATGACGACCAAGGTATGATGTATAAGGCATGATACCGGCCTTAAAAGGTTGAGGACCGCATGTTGCTTTAAGGCGAAATTTGTCTTCATGATGCACCTATGCAGCCCCGGCGAGTAACTTGCTGGTGCGGTATTGGTGCATGATACTGACCGTGCAGGAGTGTATCAACCCCATAGGGTCGGCATGATGATTGGATGCAGTACTGGTGAGTTACTCGCCAGGGCTGCATTGGGCTTTAATGCACCATGCGGCTCTTAAAGAGTTACATACATCTCACACACAGCAGCTCCTTAGGCCTTGTAGGTCTAGCAGCCTCCCAGCGGGCCCCGGCAGGTGCTTGTCAGAGGCAGATACAGATGTTTAGCACGTTCATGTTCAGTCCACCCTCCCTACCTCCAACATTTATCATCTCAGATCCCTCACTTCCTCAGACAATTGCCTAGCAACACCTTTATATATGCCATTATATTTATTGATTTGATTCTTTGGATAATTTGCTTTATCAGCCGTTGCAATTTTCAAATTTGCGGAAATGAGGACCGACTGATCAGTAGGCGATTCTACAGTTACACACCCATTTCTTTTTAATTCCTCCCACCCCCATATAGGTCCAAAATCGTAAGCGCACACACTCTTTTATGTATTGAATGCTGGGATTTTTCACTGAAAAAGGGTGAATTCTTTTTTGCCCCCCCCCAATTTTCTCTCCCACGCACATGAATATTAGCATTGCGAGTGCCACAAACTAGGCCGCAAACCAGGTGCATATAAAGTCTGCACCCGCAGGCCTATTTCACCAATTACAGGCGGCATTTCATCTCCCACTGCCTTCTGATTCACATCTCCTGATCCTTGACTTCATATTGTCACTACCACGAAACAACTACAATGTACTTGATCACTTACCCCAGAGACTCCAAATTGGAATAGCTTAAGGGCCCGTTACATGGACGTCATCTAACATCAAAATAGGTGCAGCATTCTCCTTTGATGCGAGTCATATGTCAGATGCCTCAAAAATCAGAACAGGTTTGATTTCAAATACAAGATAATTTGACGACAGATGTCGTCTAAATTTCTGATATCAGATGATGTCTGTGCAACAGGCCCTTTACGACACACTGCGTAGAGTGCAGAATTAGTGTCCTATGGTACTCAGGTCGGGGAGTACCCGGTGTTGGCGAGCAGATTTTGTAATGGTGCCTCGGTGATAAAACCACTCGCTGCCTCACCTATAACCTCCCGGGGCGGCTGTCAATGCTGTACAGGCTAACCCAGCACCCAGGGAGGCTCCTGGCAGTAGCTACACACAGTGACTTCTGAATCTACATCTTGGAGAGGTGCTGCTCCCACTAGTTGGCGCTGCAGTACTGTGTATCATGCTGCCCATTTGGGAGTGTAACATATACAGTATGCTGCTGGTTGTGGTGGTAAGATTTTAACGCCACCAAAGCCAAGATGGCCACCAAATCCAAGATGGCTGCCAAATCCAAGATGGCTGCCAAGTCCAAGATGGCCACCAAGTCCAAGATGGCCGCCAAGTCCAAGATGGCCGCCAAGTCCAAGATGGCCGCCAAGTCCAAGATGGCTGCCAAGTCCAAGATCGCCACCAAGATCGCCACCAAGTCCAAGATGGCCACCAAGTCCAAGATGGCCACCAAGTCCAAGATAACCGCCAAGTTTAAGATGGCCACCAAGATGGCTGCCAAGTACAAGATGGCCGCCATGTCCTCACCCATAGCAGCAGAGTGTCCCAGTGTTGAACACACATAGCTATAGTCTACTACGGCCATCAACCCGACTCGGAGACACGTCGCAAACTGTAACACCATCCGACCAATCAGAGCCGGCCGGGTCACGTACTCTAGATGCTGATTGGCTATATGCGTTAAGCCAATCAATGGGGCACTTTGGGCTCCCATAACCAGCGAGCCGGGGGATCCCCTTAAACTGAGATGTCTCCTGAACTGCACAGCCAGAGGGGCAGCATGAAACCAAGATGTCTACTGAGGTGGACAGCCATTGGGTGAAGCCCTTATCTAAAGATGTCTACTGAGCTGGGCAGTAATAGGGGAGAGCCATCAAACTGAGATATTTGTCACAATTTGCAACAGCCTGTCCTATCTAAGATGTCCACTGAGCTTGACAGCCATTGGGGCACCATATAACGAAAATTCCTCCTGAACTAGGTAGGCATAGGCGGCATGTAGCCTTAAAGCAACATGTGCCCTCATGTATGATGCAGCGGTGAAGTTACTCACCGGCACTGCATTGGCCCTTTGAGAGTCTATCATGCCGAATCGTAAGGCCGAGTCGGAAAGATGCTTGAATGCGACTCTCGTGAGCAGACTCGCCAAGGCTGCATTCATGCATCATGATGACAAATGTGCATAATGCATTCAAATTGTGCTGCTTTTGAATATGCCTTCAGAACTGGTTAACTATTGGGTAAATCTCTTAATCTTAGATATCGACTGAACTTCACAGCCATAACATGATGCGCTTAGATGTAGAGAATGCGGTCCATTAATTATTTGATACAGCTAACAGTTTCACTTTCTCTGGTGTGAGTTTCGTACATGTATACAAGAGCTACAGTGGGAGCCTACATTCTTCTAAGTGGATGTGGCACAAAGTGACTGAACAGGAACATCATTGAACTTTCTCTTCCCTGCCCCCTTAAATCATTTATTCATCCTGGGAATATGGCCAAACAAATAAATAAACTGTGTTCAGGTAACATGGCCAAAAAAAATAGGGTAGGTCGGTCGCTTTTTTTTTTTAGGATTTATTTTTAAGATTTTGAGGTGAGTTGTAAGGGAGAATCTCAGTTGATGGATAGGTTATTTGATAGTGTAGAACCAATATCTGTCTAATTAAGCCATTATCAGTTCTGTCATTCCGTACAAAGAATTCCCACCCTTCTAGTCTTTCAATTGATAACAATTCGGATAGCTGAAGGTCATAAGGTTTGTCTTATGCCCTTTGGTGATACCCTACGCTAGGGAAAATTTATAAAAAAAAATTTAAAAGATATGGGTCGGGCCAAAATGATAGGGTAGGTCGGGTTACCTGAACACAACTTTTTTTTTGTTTGGCCTATTAAGGCCTGAGCTTGTGCTCCTGTACCAAAGCAACTTCTTAGCTCAGCTTCTTGAGAAGTGCATCGTATTCACACATTGGTGACAATGGATACTGGGAAGGAGGAAAGATCGGGGACGGTGGGCGGTAAGAAATCACCCGCCGCCAATACTGCGTCCGCAGCACTGTTTCCTCCCACAACAAGGAGAGATGAGGTATTCAGCCTCTGTATGGGATGCACCATTCTGGGTGACTCTTTAAAGGCTGCATAATGCCTTAATGCATCATGCCCTTGGTTGGCATGATGCATGAAAGGAACCCTGGTGAGTAACACACTGGGTCTGCATTCAAGCATCATGCCAACCTTATGGGGTTTGATACACTCCCGGATAGTCGGCAAGATGCACCAATGCAGCACTGGTAAGCTACTCACCATAGCTGCAATGGTGCATCAGGAAGAGAAATGTCATCTTTTAGCGACATGCGTCCTTAGAGGGTTAAGGGGCCTAGTGTGGCACACAGCAGTGACTATACACAGCAAAAACAGCAAATGTTGACGCGGTTCAACCCTGAGTTCTACAAGAGGCCACTGAGGAGCATTCACCCGGCGACCAATAGGCCAGCACTTTCCCCCCGGGGCTCGGGAAGTCCAGGGAATGATAGAAAAACAAGCTACAGTTTGTATATGGTCAGACTAAAAACCACATGTACGGTTCTATTGACTGTCGTCTGACGAAGGCTCACCATTCACACTACCATAAATTCTCGCATTGAAGCTGCGACTAGTACGCAAGTCAGATCTACTATGCAACTAACATGCGAGTTTTTACGAGTACACTACAGGTTTAAATCAACAATTGTCAAAACCTCCCTGAGGCTCATAGGATTTGTTAAAGTGAGGGCAGGGATGAAAGTGACCAAACCAAAACTTGAAATGTTCAAATTAAGGCCACTGAACAAAGGTCCTCTATAATAAAGAACAGGTCTTCTTGACATAAAAACAAATTGAGATCAAGGGAAAACTTGAAGACTTTCATCTCTGGTAGAAGCTCAGCTAGTACGCAAGTAATGCTAAGACGCTAGAGTTTACGTTGGCAGTGGGCTGGTCAGGCAGCTTACTGTATGGGTATGGTACATAGACAGAGGTCCACGATAATCTGTCTGAATGAGAGGTTTCTTCATGAGTGGTGCATTGGATCATATCACACGAGGCGGGGCCGAGCGTGATGCGATCCAATGCACCACAAGTGGAGAAACCAGGAGTTCAGACTGATTAAGAGTGGATCTCTGTATTTATTTTATGTAATTCTTGATTAATTTGATTAAATATACATTTAAAGATCAGTTTCATAGCTATCGTCGTGGAGATAAAGGCCATGGAGAATGAGCTTCAGTTTCTCCACGGGGGTGTGGAGAACGGTGATTTTAGTACTTAAGCATAGTAACTTTGTTTCTCCACATGAAATAAAGCCTGTTGTCACACATTGTCATACTGTCAGACTCCCTACCAGCTGCCTCCTGCCTCCTCCCTCCTGCCTCCTCCCTCCACCCTCACAGGAACCACCAACTCAGGCCACTCACAAATAGTTGGCATCTCATTATAGCACATGGCGTAGAAATCAGGTTTTGAGAATTTTCTCTTTTTTTTTAAACTACAATTTTTTAATGAAAATGCTGAGAAATTTTGGACAAATATGGGCATATTAGCTATCAAATTGAAGCTTATAGTTTCAGTAGTACGCTGGACCATGACTAAAATGCTGCTTGACAACTTTTTACCAACCATCAGCCATTAAAGTCTCAAGTACTGAACCATGCTAGTTGTGGACAAATGAGCTTGTACTTTTTTTCAGTTCTTGATGATGAGAAACTAGTTTTCTTTAGGAGTGGCCGCACCCTGCTGTATGCAGATTGGGCTGCAGGGTGGCAGCTATTTATCACTGAGCCTTCATTAGGTGGTGTACATACTCTCACAGCATCAACAAAAAGCACAGCTGAAATTTCCCATTTGTTATGTGTTTAATCCCAGTCTAAGTCACAGCCCCATATGAGTCAGGTGGCCACACAGCAGGATTAAAAGTACAGTCACGTCACCTTAGTCCGGGCGGCGATAGTCCGGGTACTACACCATCCGGGCAGGTTTACTACTGCACGGATCTTATTACTCTATAATGGTCTACAGTAGTCCGGTTATCTCATGATCCGGTCACCGGTCAGTATATCTAGTGTACAAATAGGGTGTTTAACATAAGAATATGACTCAGTAAACCAATCGACAGCCCCCCCTCCAAAATAAAGAGAGAGAAAAATAGGAAAAAATGGAAAGTTGCGTGCTGCACTGTAAAAAGTTGTTGTTCGTGAACTGCAAAATTTGCTGTACATGTACAGTACTTTAGCTGTTAATGATAATACAGCAAATTCTACTGTACATGTACAATTCTGTTACTGTAGATGCAGGTTACGGTAGTGACTTGTAGATCTACAGTACTTTTCCCTGTAATGTACACGAGAGGTCGTGGGATCGATCCTAGGTCTAGCCACCTCTCATCAGGGATCTTTAGCAACAAGGCTGTAGCTCATTTAATATAGACATGGCAGAGGTAGCTTATATCCCAATATGACCATTTGTAACACCGGCTCTGTGGCGCAACGGATCAGCGCCTGTCTCCAACACCACAGGTGGTGAGTTCAATCCTTGGTGGAGCCACTTCTCTTGTTTTTCCTACATCCACCTAAAATTTGTTTTCGCCTCACATGGATGGTTAAAAATATCACCAGCACTGGGAGGAGAACCCCAGACCTTTACAAATTATTATTATACAGTTGAGAAGTGGAGTAGAGATATATCCCAATATGAATGTTTGTAACACCGGCTCTGTGGCGCAACGGATCAGTGCCTGTCTCCAACACCACAGGTGGTGAGTTCAATCCTTGGTGGAGCCACTTCTCTTGTTTTTCCTACATCCACCTAAAATTCGTTTTCGCCTCACATGGATGGTTAAAAATATCACCAGCACTGGGAGGAGAACCCCAGACCTTTACAAATTATTATTATACAGTTGAGAAGTGGAGTAGAGATATATCCCAATATGAATGTTTGTAACACCGGCTCTGTGGCGCAACGGATCAGCGCGTGTCTCCAACACCACAGGCGGTGAGTTCAATCCTTGGAGGAGCCACTTCTCTTGTTTTACCTACATCCACCAAAAATTCGTTTTCCCCTCACATGGATGTGCCTCTACATGGGTAAAAATCGACACGGGCGACACAGCGACACAGCCCTTTTAGGCACTTTTAAAAATCGACGGACACAGGAAAATCGGGGATAAAAATCGACTCACAGGGGGGTTTCTCTATGTTCTTATATAGCTAAAAATCGACACGATGCCACTGCCCTCCTGCTAAAAATCGACCCAGCGACACGGCCTCAATATCGGGTACCCATGTAGAGGCACATGGATGGTTAAAAATATCACCAGCACTGGGAGGTGAACCCAGGACCTTCAGACTATGATTTACAATCAATTTTGCTGTACAGTAACAGAAGATTCTGCTGTCCCTATACAGTACATAGTGCTGTAAATATACAAAAGCTCACTTGCTGTAGGTCTACAGCACAATCTACTAGAACCATAGTTGCCCCCAGTATTTGGTGTACAGGAACACTACTTACTTCTAACAGTGTGGTCTCGAGAAATGTATGTAAGATGTAATATATCTTAGGGAAGGGGGCGTGGGCTGTGTTTAAGACAATGCTGGTAATCCAACTGTATTATGTACTTTTCATACTGTGACAGAGATAAAGGGGGCAGTGCCTGTCCTAACTCAAGGTGCTAAATGGTTTGTTAGAGGGGTGGCTTTGTATGACTAGATGCTGGCCCATACTGTGGTCTAATACAAAGCATTTAGCACCTTGGTGCATAATGCTCTCGGGATTATGCTAATTATAAGCTGTGTTTGTCTCCCCAGGTTTGTCGGCACATTAGGGAAGATCTAAGTGTGAAAACCGCTGTAAAAACTAGAGACAATTAATGCCTGCAGTTTAGGAATACCCAAACAACAAATTCACTAAATGAATGAATTAGTTGACAATTAATTCCACAGATCTGGTTCCATCATATGTAGGCCCTACATTGTTTATTTTTTTGACTTATCACCCGTGTAATAAACTTTCCATTGATATTCAACATGCATAATTATACTGACCCTACAAAAAGGATAAAACATGAGTGTCAATAGGATAGGCCTACTCTACCCCCCCCCCCCCCCGTAACTCCATCATACACCCCCTGCCCACCACCCATGTTTCAGGCACCCGGGCGTTTCAGCTCTCGGGCGGATATGTCAATGCACGGCACTGCCCGGACTACTGCGACGTCACTGTAACACCAATTCTAGCGCCCGAAGCCGCGGCTTCCACATGAGTAAGATTCAGCTTTCATTTGATACCAAACATTAAAAGGATGACGCAGATAACTTCAGTATTGGTCAACGTTGACTGCCTGAAATAATAAATTGCTCAGCAGATTGAGTAGGGAAGTCCCTCAGACTATTTCAAAGAAATGACATTTCATTTTTAATGAGACCTGAAATGTTGATGACAGTTTAATACCATCTTTCACATTTTCATGGTTTCTTTCATTTCAGCCAGCAAGTCAAATGTTGTCTACGGCGCAGTTTATATTTGTATGTGATAAATCAACTTGTTGCACCTTAGGGATACCTAAATTCCTGTGTATATATACTCAAACCAAACCTTCAGTGCGGGTTATACAGTATTATGGAAGTCTATGTACCATGGTGAGCATTATAGAGTTCTCCCAAAGTCTGGGTATGGGTTATTAGCAAGATGTGCTTTATGCGGGAATTTACAGTACCTGTTATTGTTGAGTAGAAGCCGGATCTTGCACGCGAGTCAGATCGCGAGTGCGGCTTATACGATCGGCTCAAAGTCGAGGTGCGGCTTATAGCGGGTTTTTACAAGTATACTAAAGTACCAAATTAGTGATTGACAGACGCCTTTTGAGGCTTATAGGATTTATCAAAGTTAGGGGTGCGGCTTACGTGAATTAGGCTTTTACGCGAGAGTTTACCTTAATCAGAATCGCAGCACGTTGTGAATAACAAGAGGCGCCCGCCCTGACTCATCTCATTTCCAGAACTATCTGTCAGACCAAGATGGAGTTACATTCAGAACATAATTAGAATTTTCAAGATGTTGAGTATTTGGAAGACGCCTCCTAATATTTCCATGAAGCCCGGTGGGGACTAGCGTTAAGGTACCACCCACGGGTTCTCAGTAATAACTGCCTACAGTTGGCATGATGATTACCGTAAAACCCTGTACATAAGCCTTCCTCACCCCCTAATGCTAATTGTAAACCTAAAGGGAATTGACGTAGGCTCAAAACAAGTTTCTCTATGATCCTGCATACAATGTATAAAAACCCTGCCTATCAACCAAATGCCCATTTCTGGCAAGAATTTTGGCTGATTTGGAGGAAAAACATCCAAAGATAATTATGTCTTATCGGCTGAGTTCTACGGTACAGCACATTAGAAATTGTCTGTCTTCAGTTTTAATTATAAATCCTGAGTAACATTGCCCTCGCGATTTACTCGGAGGACAAAGCATATAGTACATTAAAGCAGTATGCGGCCTTTACAAGATCAGCTCTTTTAAGACGGCATGTCACTAAAAGATGAAATTTGTGGTCACGATGCATGAATGCAGGCCTCACAAATAACGTGCCGATGCTGCATTGGTGCATCATGCCAACCCTTCGGGAGTCTTAACCCCGTAGGGTCAGCATGATGAATGTAGCTATTTACCACGACTGCATTTATGCATCATGACGACCAAGGCATGATGCATTCATGCAGTATGCAGTCCTTACATGGTTAAGTGCTTAATGCAGCACCTTATGGTGCAGTGAGTACATTCAATATGATGGAGCCCACACTCCCCCCCCCCGACCCGCGGGACTCATGCCGCCATATTGACGCCCCGATACACTCCCTTTATGGCAGTTCGGGGAGAACAAATGGCGCGAATCGCATCAGCCTTACGACCACCCAATACGTAAAGCCATTAAAGACCGCTAAAGACACCCAATGCAAAATGGAGACATATATGCTAGGTAGTGCTTGTATTTTTAACTTAGCAGCTTGAGCAAAGAAATCCCTCAGTCTGAGTCAGACTATTTTAAGGATATGACATTTTACTTTTGATGAGACCTGAAATGTTGAGGACACTTTAAAGTCATCTCCCACATTTCTTTGGTTTCTTGCAATCCATTCAGTCAACACCAGTTGGGCTGACATATCTGGTATTTTGTGAAGCAACAATATCGCTTGGTAACTTTACACTAAGCCGCGTACATGTTCAGTCCCTTTAATATTATATTTATAACTGAACTTGTGTAAGCATGAGGGTATTTTTAACTGCAGAACTGGCCACCCACACATGGTTGTACTACAATAACACTGAGTCTATGAGCTGACCCCCTAGCTTGAGAAAAGACATAAGGCTTGAACAAAAATCGATTAAACCACCTTTCCACTACATTCAAATGTAACAAACCCCCCGCTTGTAAGCAAACCCCCTATTTTTCATTGAAATGTGCCTTACCATATTTGGTATAATCAGCGCACAGTGCGCTTTACATATATTATAAACACATTTATAATAGTTCTAAGAATCTAATTGAGCTTAGGAATTGACAAATTTTGACTTTTTTATAGTTTAAGATTCAGCCCAAAAAGGTGGGTGTACACTACTTATGTTGAATACGGTATATGTCAGAAGAGAGTTACGGTAGATATCAATCGCCTGGATTGCCTCGCCCGCTCATCACGCGAGCCGCTCTCTGCGATGGAACAAGGCTTGGTAATTCCGGCTAATGGCCGATGGGCATCTCCGAGCATCTGTGAGCAAGACAATGTTCTATAAATACACACAGTTCACATGTCGGCTGTGGGCAGGACAGTCCCGCGGGCGATGACCTCGCGCGCACACACACACACTTACTGTATTTCCCCATTCATAAGCCGAGCGCTGAATAATATGCCTGCTCCGCTTATAAGCCAAACCTAAAATGGTACTAGGTCTTATATATAAATCAGGTCTTAATTTTGCTTCTACCGTAATTGGAGTATAACTCCCGCCTGTATCCAAACCAGAATCCATCCAATTGATCGGAAAATATGACAGGATGGCAGAAGAAATGCCTTTGAAACAGAACATAGAACCTGCACCGCCCATAAGCCTGCCCTGTTTATAAGCCTGGTTAATATACCACTTTAAAGCAGTATAAGCCGCGACTCGTAAATGGAGAACTACGGTACACGGAGAGCCGGAAGGGCCCTGCGTGCAGCCTATCATGGAGAGGTTTATGAGAAGGGGGAGGGACGAGCGGTAGAGTGGTTTAATAACTGTGACATGCCGCCTAATCAGGATATACATATAGGGGGGAAGGGGGGGGGATGCAGGGGGTTGTAGCCAGGGAGCAGGAAAGTAAGAAACAGGCAGATAGATAGGGGCCAGGGATGCAGGCAGGGAGGGAAGGAGGGTAAATATAAAATCATTGCAAGCAGGCAGGCAAGCCAGGACAAGAAGAGGATACGTAGGAGCTAGGCAGGAGCAAGAAAGACAGGTAATCAGGGAACGACAGAGAAGGAGGCAGGCATGGACGGAGAGAGGCAGACAGGTGAGCAGGAAGACAGGGAGGAGGCAGTCAAGCAGCAGGCAGGCAGGATGCAGGACGACTTAGCCAGACAGGCAGACAATGTCAGGCAGTAAGGCAGACAGAGTCAGGCAAAGAGTAAGGCAGGCAGACAATGATTTAGCCAGAAAGGCAAAGAGTCAAGCAGGCAAAGAGTCAAAGAGCCAGGCAGACAAATCCAGGCAGGCAGGCAGGCAAGCAGGAAGACAGGGAGGCAGACAAAGAATCAGGCAGACAGGCAGGCAGAGAATGAGGATACAGAGTATACAGGATAGCAGGACAGGAATAGTGATGTCGCTGATATAGAGGGGGTGGACTTCAAGCGGGCCGGGCGGCGGTCAGAGCTGGGGGGCAGAGGAGAAAGGAGGAGGTGGGATGGACACACCTGAAATCAATAAGCTCTCTGCGCGTTCTGAGACGGGCCTTGAAGGGGGCCCTGTGTGGGTGTGTGTGGGTGTGGGTGTGGGTGTGGGTATGTGTGGGTGTGTGTGTGGGTATGTGTGGGGGTGTGTGTGGGTATGTGAGTGGGTGTGTGGCAGACAGATCCAGGTAGGCAGGCAAGCAGGCAGGCAGGCAGGCAGGCAGGCAGAGAATGAGGGTACAGAGTATACAGAACAGCAGCGGTCAGGAATGGTGATGTCGCTGATATAGAGGGGGTGGACTTCAAGCGGGCCGGGCGGCGGTCAGAGCTGGGGGGCAGAGGAGAAAGGAGGAGGTGGGATGGACACACCTGAAATCAATAAGCTCTCTGCGCGTTCTGAGACGGGTCCTAAGGGGGGCACTGTGTGTGGGTGTGTGTGTGGGTATGTGAGTGGGTGTGTGTAGGTGGGTGGGTGGGTGGGTGGGGGAGTGTCAGTATTGATGACCGGTGTCCAGTTAGCCCTTTAAAGCTGGACCGTCATGGTTGAAGTGAGGCCAAAAGCACTTTTGGATATAGTTCAGTTTTCATTCACAAGAGGGCTTTTAAGGGCTGGGAGCTCAGCTCTTACAGGCACAAGATAGGGTGATTATTTTGTAGCTGGACAATGCTCATGGTCCCCTGTCCAAACACTGTTGCCCTCTGGTGGAACTGTTATCTTAGTCTATGTATGGAAAATGCTGAACTTATTCCCTGATGGCCCAGCTTTAAGGACGGCATGTTGCCTTCATGGCCCTATTCTCATGTAACAGTTGGAGCAGAGCAGGGACCGATGCTTTCGGCCTTTATCGGGGAAAGCGGGGTTCATATCAACATTTGTCTTCATGATCGTGATACCCCATTGCACCATCACCGAGTAACGTATTGCTGCATCACGCCTAATAGATGGGAGTGTATCAACCCTGTAGGGTCGTCATGATGCATCAATGCAGCACTGGTGAGTGACTCACCAGGGCTGCATTCATGCATTATGACGAACAAGGCTAGCACATAAGTGCACAAAGCAGCCTTTAAAGATGCATCATGCCCTTGGTCACCATGATGCATTAATCCAGCCTTCACATTCAAGTACAATGCTGGTCCTAAGGGGTCGATACCCCCCTAAGGGTCGGCATGATGCACCAAGGCAGTACCGGTGAGTTACACGCCAGGGCTGCATTTTGCATCATGACGACCAAGGCCATAGCACATTAAAGCACTATTCGGCCATTAATCTTTTGAGGACGGCATCATGCCATTGGTCGTCATGATGCATGAATGCATCCCTGGCAAGTAACTCACCAGGGCTGCATTCATGCATCATGCCAACCTTATGGGGTTGATACACCCCTGAAGGCTCGGTATGATGCACCAATGCATCACCGGCGAGTTACACACCGGGGCTGCATTGGGTACACTTTCTTGGTGAAATTTCCTCACCCCCACCAGCCTAATGTTTGCCTTCCTATACCTATAGCGGTGACCAGGTCACCTAGGGAGTCATGCATCTAGCCGAGAGTGTGAGGGAGTGGTTTTCCGCTTTTTTTTTTTTTTGGGCTGCATTGGTGCATTATGACGACAAATGCCATCATTTAGCGACATGCCACCCTTGCAGGGTTACTGGGTTGGGGTGGCTGGTGGCTGGGTAGGGTGCATGTTGGGACCACTGACCGCTCGGCTGCATGGAGTGCTCAGAGATTGGACATGGGCGACAGCCTGACCCGCTCCCCACACCAGGACTAGTCTGTACCTGACTCCATGGGGGAATGGAGTCTGTTAACCCCCAATGTGTGCATCCCTGCTATTGGCTACACTATGACGTCATTACTGCAGGGGCTTGGATTACTCGCACCTTGGTGATAAACCCACAAGGAGGTATCACTTGGGTAATCCTGCACCCCTATATACATGCCATACCGATCCGGTAACGTATGGTGCGGTTAAGTTGTCAGATGGGGGATATAGCTTAGTGGTAGAGCACTGGTCCATGGGTCTAGAGGTTGTGGGTTCGAATCCCGCTTTCTCCAGATGACTTTTCCGCGACCGTTACATGGCTAAGGATTCCCTCTTTGAGTTGTTTGTGATCTGACCGCTTCCCCCATCAGAATGCTCTGGTGGTTCACTGTCTCTATTATTCTATGGATCCGGGTATAGCCTACACCACATTACAGACCACAATCCACATACTGTAGCACAGATGCCATTCCTTGGTCGACAAAATGTTACCTTTATATCCAAGAGATCTAGGATACTGTACAGTCTCCTGCATAGCCTGCATCTCATGTATAAGCCCCACCAATTCAATAGCAGCCATGGGCTTGAATTCCAAGAGAGACCCACAATCCCTCTTCCTGGAGGTATTTAAGATGAATTGTACGTGATAGAACCCTCCAGACACCCCACCCCAGATTATTAATGTTATATTATTTTCTCAACGGATCTGTACAAATCACAGGGGTGGCCTTTTTAGCCTTCAAAATGACGAATTTCCTGAAAATCCCTAAAAAAAATCCTAAAAAAGGAAGCCTGCAATGCATAAATTCCAGCAAGAAAAACACAGAAACTCCTGCAGAAACAGGAAAAGTGGCCCACACGGGCCCCGGCACCAGATCCTAGAATCAGGTTGCCCCCGCATTGCAGATGAACGGCTCTGATTTCCATCCCCAATCATAACGCGGCCTCACTCCCTAATTGGGTCACCAGCCTCCCTGCACCAGCCTGTAATGGAGATAGGGCTAGACTATCAGACAAGCTACACTGAGTCAGTCTAATAGATCTGACTCAACCCTTTAAGGTCGGAATGTCGCTAAAAGATGACATTTGTCGTCATGATGCACCAATGCTGGCTGGTGCTGCAGGAGTGTCTCAACGCTGTATGGTTGGCATGATGCATGAATGCAGCCCTGGCGAGTTACTTGCCAGGGCTGCATTCATGCATCACAACCAAGGGCATGATCCATTAATGCATTATGCCATCCTTAAAGGATTAATAGTGCAATTTACACATGTATACTGCAGGCAACCAGACCTGAACTGTATTTATTACATGTACCGGTAATAATACTGGATATACGAGGCGCTATGCTGAAGTACTGGAATCGCTGTATCCCATGTTCCAATGGAAGATGGTTGGTGCAGCCATGCCCAATGGCCTGTGCCTTTACTAGACTAGATTAAAGCAATTCATTTTAGACCATATCTATGTGTAATAAATGCAAAGGCCCACAAAATAGAGTCTATTTAAATAATTTTTCACACATCAGACCCTTTGGCCTCGTGTGATACAACTCACATCCAGCTCGTAAAGAACCACATGTACACAGATTCACCGAGATACGGCTTTGTCTATATATCTCCAGGCTACACACTAATCCCAAATGGTACTACATCTGACCTAGTAGTACTTGATCCACCCTAGATCTAAACCTACACAACCCAATAATACCGCTAAGCTGGGCCCGGGCAGCCCGCTGTTTGCCGTCCAGGCACCGGGTAACGATCTTGACGCGATATAAGTTAATATTGGGCAGCACCCTCAAAACGGTGCCAGGGCCCTCCAAGTCCAACATGGCCGGGGGCATATGGGCTGCAGCGGGGGTGGGGGGGGGGGGGGGAGAGTGGAGCATCTCTGCTTGGAGAGTGGGTGAGGATCAATAACGCGCGATCAGGGAGTATTGATTAGCTAGTGTGATAGACGACCACCAGGTGGCAGCAGTAGTAGACGTGCAGCGCCTGGTGGCCGGGGCAGGAACTAGGACGCGCCTCCCGGACCCTTTGACAGCCGCCGTGCGGAGTAATCCACCATTAGCCGGATGTCCGCCATATTGACAGTCCAGAATGCATTGGGGTGTGCTGGTTCCAGCCTGAGTATCTCAGGTCACCAGCAATCAGGGCCAGTGACACTACCAGAGTGGAGAGTGGCACTTCCATAGTAGAGTCACTACCACCGAGGAGTCTTACAGTCATACCAGGTCACAGTATTCAGTCATGGCAGCCACAAGGATTAGTGGTTTCCTGTTAAGTCCATTGACCTATTTCTGCCACTACTACATTGTAGATTCAGATTAGTGTAATACTTTTTAATTCAGTACCTCATTTTACTCTAAAATGAAAAGAAAAGACAAGAACAACCTTCCCATTATCAATTTTTTAAAAAGGCACTTGTTGCAAGCTAAACTCACATCATGTTGATATCAATTTTGCTTTTTATTGAAGTCTTCATTTTTAGGGTAATGGTGAAGCCCTCCTTTAGTTCTCCCCATGCTATCCAGTTGTATTTGAGATCCTGACAATTCATCTCAATTCCCCAGTGGTTAAGGAGACGGTGTCCGGTCTACGTTACGCTGGTACCCGGATATAACAAGGGGATCAGCATGACGGTCCACCAGCTACCAGCGGACATCAGAAACATGGCGGCCCTTTGATGTTAGAAAAGTCAGCAGAACCCGACATCATCCCAGCTCTGAGACCCGGGTGGGGGTGGGGGGTACTCTGCCGTAGATTGGAAAACCACTGAGGCACGACTCTCAAAAGAGGTGGCGGTCAAATTCCATGGATGGGGAAGTCACCAAGCTCAAAAATATTTGAAATGTTCAAATTGAGGCCCCTGAATAAAGGTCCTTTATAGTTAAGTACAGGTTTTCGCGACATAAAAAAACTTGAAATCAGTGAAAAACATGAAAAGATTCATCCCTGAATTCCATTAGAACCTAGAAAGGTGGTGGTCAGATCTGAGTCATGACTTTAAATCGAGTGGGATACTTTGCTGAAAAAAGTAAATTTTTACTAAATTCTGAGAAGCTTAGGCTTGTAAGAGTCTAATCAGTGCTAGTAGATACAGTCAGTCCTGAAATAACAGGGGCCATGGGTTGGAGTGGGGTAAGTCATGCATAGCTCATCCAAATACAACCTAAGCGGTAAAATTTTCCAACATCTGATGAGACGGGCGGTAGGGCGGCAGTTGTTATCTACCTTCCAAGAGGCAGTGACACTCCGCCCTGAAGTCTGAGGGCTCTAAGGGCTGCAAGCTTACACCGAGTGTTCTCCGTCTACAAAAACAACCCCCATGGAACCGACCGAAGTAAACACTATTATCTCTTATTACACTTCTGAATTATTTTCTCATTTGTATTATTATTAGCACCGTCTGGCTCCTCCATTTAGAAAATGTCAAACCTTTTAACTCCTTCACAGTGGGTTTTATGCTATAATGTTATTATTACCCTGTCCTGCACTACAATAAGCCTCCTATCCTGTCTCTAGGTCCACCATTGCAGGTTTATTTCTGGCTGTTTGGTCCGGAGTTAGCAGCAGGCTCTCTATTAGAGCCCAATGGTGAGTGGGTGTTACTATAAATAGACTTTGTCAATGGCGGCGGGTGGGGCAGATGCTGCAGTGGGAGTACAGTGTGGGAGGGTCAGGATTAGGGGAGTGCTCATTTTTAGTTACCGCAGGGGGGTGGAACTCTTGGGTTTTGACGGGGGATAATAAAATTATGCCCCCTTTAGCAAAAAAGTCTGCATGTCACTATAGTTCAAAGGAGGGGGGCGTAAAATATTTTCGCGCCTCAGTAGGAGATTACATCCATCCCCCCCCCCCCAGCCGTAATTAATTAATGATCTCTCCCTAAGCCATACATCAGCAGCACCAAAACATATTTACCGTAATGGCCACAGTTTAGGACATGGAGATGGGACTGTATTCTGAAACACATGTTACACTAAGGGTGAGTGTGGAGGGCAGGGGTAGGATTCATAGCCTATTTCAAATTGATTGCAGCCCACCCCTTTTAGCTTTAGTAATGCGCTGTTGTTTTTTTGCTGAAAAGGGCTGAAATCTGTCTAATGCCCCCCCCCCCCCTCAAATGGGGTCCAAACCGAACCAAAACCTCACCTACATCTTGCCCAACCCCAGTTGAACCCCAACCCCACCTACAGGCGAACCCTTACATCACATACAGCCCAAGCCCAAGCCCACCTACAGTCCAACCTACTGGCCAAGCCCAGCTGCACAGCCCAACATCAGTTGAGGTCCAACTCCACCTAAAAGCCAAGCCCACATACAGCCCAACCCAAACTTCACATACAGTACAACCCAAACCCCACCTACTGCCCAGCCCAAACCCACATACGACCCAACCCAAACCCCACCTACAGCCCAACCCCAGTTAAAGCCCAACCCCACCTATAAGCCAAGCCCACATACAGCCCAACCGAAACCCTACAGCCAAGCCCACATACGGCCCAACCCATACCCAAAATACAGCCCAACCCCAGCTGCAGCCAAACATCTACCTCACATACAGCCCAATCCCAACCACACATTGACATGCAGCCCAACTTACACGCCAAACCTTGCGATCTCAACCAAAAAGAGAAAATCCTCAGACTGCCGCCAGCAAACTACTACATAGTTAAGCCCATCTCATTGAAACCTCTATAATCACCCTATCCTCATCAAATTAATGCTATAACCCATTGTCTATTGACAACCGGCAAAGGAAAATCCTATGTTACTTTCTCTCACTCCTATACACTCAACTCCCAACTGGATACTAAATGTATCATATTATATACTGTAAACGCATATATTTTTGCGCATGTATATTTTCGCGAATTGACTACTAAATGCAGTTTCACGTGTACTTAAATTCGCGGATTTTGGAGTATAGTAGTTGTATGACCATACTGGATAAATATTCGCTCTGTATATATTTTCGCGATTTTAAAAATCGCGAAAATAAGTACAGCGCGAAATAACATACGTTTACAGTACCGGGTCTCTACCCATTTCTAAGTGCAGAGCACATGTCAAAGGAATTACTTATGGTCAAATAAAGGTTCAGCAGTCACGTAAAATCATGAAAATGATGTGACCAAGTTGGAACAAAAAAAAAAGCCCAGCTGCACAGCCCAACCCCATACAGATCCCAACCCTTACCCAATATACAGCCCAACCCCAGTTGAAGCCCAACCCCATATAGATCCCAACCCTTACCCCACATACAGCCCAACCCCAACCCCACATAAAGGCCAATTCTACATACAGTCCATTCACATGTCTACCTGAGCCTCAATCTGATTCCTGCATCTGACCTACTTTTCTACTCACCGATTTACCCTGAAACTGCCCCCTACCCTGACGTATCACAACTCCATGTACCCTCCCCGTCCCCCGTATAGATCTACATGCCCAGCCCCGGGGTGAGGGGTGGGGGGTACTCACTCTATGACGATAACAGCTGACTGCTAAACTAGCGCCCGCCTGAAACAAAAGTCGCCAAACCAAATTCAAAGGACCGCCCCTGATTTCTTACAGATAAGCCACTGCCCCTTTATTTCAGGGACCCTTGTTATAGTAATAGTACAGTAGATATGGATAATAATTGTTCTCCATACATTTTATCATTTACTGCTTACTGAGATCTAAATTACTGCCCCCTCAGGTAGACTCACCCCCCCCTAATTTTGAGACCCCCTGCTCCAAATGTTTTCCCCCATAGGGTTAAGGTTTTCTCATTTCATCTTTCGTTCTTCCCATTTTGGGACCGGGTCATTTCACATATAGGGCCTCAGTCTTCAGCCCCATCCCAGTGAACACAGCCCAGCTCCACAGGCATTATTAAGCTTATTAAGCTTATTAAGAGAATTCAAGGTCTTCATAAGCGCTGAATAAGTCTTCTGTGCCCACTGAGATGCTTTGTGGGATTCGTGTTAAATGTTGTCAGTCCTTTCAGTCATTTTCCCCCTTGTTCTGTGTCACACAAACCATTGCCCCACCTTCATAATACACTGGGGCTCTCCTTAAGAGTCTTTCACATGTACAGTGTTGCATAAATTCTAAATTAAACTAAATCCCCATATGTCACTCCAATTCCATCTGGATATAGATTCTATTATAATTTTGGCTTAGCCTATAAATGGCACTGAACATTTAATTTTACCACCGCTTCTGAGGGCTGTTAAACAGTAGGTTCCTATATCAGACTGGAGTGCCCCCCCCCCGGTGCCCCCGGGTGAGGAGGCCGAGTCCAGGTGCACCAGGTAGGTACTAAGGTACAACCTCTCAGCGTCTCACGTCTCCGTCTGAGCTGCTCCCCGATCTGCTCACTGAGGCCTGCTGGGTATTTATAACCTGCCCAGCTGCTCTCCTATAGTATATACACGACTACCTGCAGGAACGTTACCTGCTGGTACAGGCTCTATAGTGTATCCCTGACTACCTGCTGGTACAGGCCTTACCAACAGACCTTATAGTGTATACATGACTACTTGCTACATTTAGTACAAACAGGCTCTATAGTGTAGCCCCGACTATCTGCTGGTACAAGCTCTATAGGGGTCAGGAGGGAGGTGCGCTGGTTACGGCGACAAGCTGTGATAAGAGCTGATAAGACTGTTAAAGGCCTATCCCCTGTGTGTTATACCCATAGTGGTATGTCTTATCAGTGGGTTAAACTTCAACCAGCTAAATTTTAAATGGCGAACTCACTGAGTATAATTCCAGATTCCTATAGTGTAGCCCCCACTACCTGCTGGTACAGGCCTTATAGTGTACACAAAACAGATTACAAATTGATACACTAGTCTAACCAGCAATAACTTCCTAGCAGCAGTCATCACATGAACTACACTGCATAGCAACAGCCATTATGAAAAGCCGTATTCTGTACAACAATGCTAGCAACAGCCATCCCCTGTGCAACATTGCATAGCAACAGCCATACCCTGTACAACACTGCCTAGCAACAGCGGTCTCCTGAAGTTGTCTCTTGTACAACGCTGCCTAGCAACAGCTGTGCCCTGTACAATACTGCCTAGCAACAGCCGTCTCCTGAAGTTGTCTCTTGTACAACGCTGCCTAGCAACAGCTGTGCCCTGTACAATACTGCCTAGCAACAGCCGTCTCCTGAAGTTGTCTCTTGTACAACGCTGCCTAGCAACAGCTGTGCCCTGTACAATACTGTCTAGCAACAGCCGTCTCCTGAAGTTGTCTCTTGTACAACGCTGCCTAGCAACAGCTGTGCCCTGTACAATACTGCCTAGCAACAGCCGTCTCCTGAAGTCGTCTCTTGTACAACGCTGCCTAGCAACAGGCGTGCCCTGAACAACACTGGATAGCAACAGCTGACCCCTGAACTACTTGCCTAGTGACAGCTATCCTCTGTACAACACTGCCTAGCAACAACTGTCTATTACATAACACTGCCAAGAAACAATCAGTTATCAAAGAACATGGCATAGGAACAGCTGGCCATATAGATTACAGGTCACCTTAGGCAACAAGACATTGAGGGTAGAGACATGTGAGCCCTGAGCTCAGATGGTGCACCACACTGGCGTAGTAGGCAGCAGCAGCAGGGTGAAAGCTATCCTAGAGCTGCCTCTACTGCCAGCTGGATAATCACTCTAGTTGTTTATAACATGCTGTCGCATTTAAGAACTAGGTTTTGTCTAAGTGCCAATCTTGTTTAAGCGCCGGGCAGTATTGCCTAAAGCTTGGACCTGTATGCAACAGGGTCAGCATCGAAGGAATATCAGCATTAGAAATGTGATTTAAAAAAAAAATAGCTTGGAAGAATTCTGAATTTTTCAATATGTTATGGCTGAGCCTCTTCAGTCTAAGGGGGTAGGGAGTAGAGCATCTTATGTTGAAGTTTGCATTTTTACCCACCCCAAATTGGACATCTTGTTGACCTCAGCCCATATGATGCAAATTTATAAGCACTCGGGCACTAAACTCAATGGTCTGGTGTACCCCAAGTTGTTGCGTGCCCCACATGACACAGAGTGCCTTAGGGTTACCTGTGTTGTATGTGTTATAGAGTACCTCAGTACGCAGCCTCCTTCCGGTCAGTGCAGTTACATGTTTCATGTGGTGTGACTCACCCCTGCTACCCCTGCCTCCTCCCCCTCTCAGACTCCACTCCCCCACACCAGCCACTACCGTTAAACCTCGCGTATAAGCCGAACTCGCGTATCAGCCGCACCCCAAATTTGACGGATCATTTAAGCCCCATAGATTGAGGGTCTGAAAATGGCTAATTTAGTACTGTAGTATACAGCTAGAAACTCTCGTATAAGCCACACCTTGACTTAATCCTGATTCTATAAGCCGCACTGGGGATCTGATTGCGTACCAACCGTGGCTTCTCGGTGAGGTTTTACGGTACTACTACTACTACTACCTCCACTCTAGTGTCTTATTGATCTGCCTGCCAGCCTCAAGACTGGCAACCTCCCTGCACCCACTAACAAATACCCCACCCTCCTCCCCCTGTCAGGGCTACCCCTGGGTGTAAGTGGTAGTCACTCAGCTAGAGTCTCCTAGAACAAAGGCCTGCCTTAAAACCTCGCGTATAAACCTAACTCGCGTACTAGCCGCCCCCTAACTTGTAGGAATCCTAGAAGCTGCAGAGAGGGTCTGATTATGGCTTTTTTTCTTCAATTTTCTTAATTTGCCTTATGAAGTTTGACTTATGAAGATACAACTTTAGTACCGGTAGTAGTATACATCTAAAAACTCATGTATAAGCCCCGCCCTGAATCAGTAGATCCTATATTAAGCCACACTGGCGATCTGACGTGGGTACTACCCGGTACTAGCCGTAGCTTCTAGGTGAGAATTTACGGCACTACCAGGGGTCCAATCTGTCCCTGCTGTGCTGCCCAGCCATGTGGTACAACTGCTGCTAAATAAGCAGAGATAAGAGTTTCACACGGTCATGTTGTAAATCAACGGCCGATCACTGACGCAAAAATGTACCGTGCTGTCTCAATAATGGGCCTTAAATTTAAAGGGGTCTTTACCCCTAGTGCGAAGATCCCTCTCCTACCGATGCTCATACAGACCAGTGTTCTATCAAAACCAGGTGCATTTTCGCCATAATATATACCAGAAATTCTGCGTATTTAAGTCACATTTCACGTATAACCATGCCAAGATTTCTTTTTAATCCAAAAATAGAATCGTGCATTCTGTAAATTTTATGGAACTTTTTTTTTTTAATGAAATTTTCAAAAATGTGGAAATTAACTGACAAAATATGATAATTCCTTTTTAACTGACATTAAACAGACTTTTAAAGCAAATAAAAAAAAACTGACTTTTAACTGATGGGTGGGAACCCTGACCGTGCTATTCCTAGGGCGGTGGTCTATTATTGACAGCAGAACAATGGTAGTGTGTAGTGGTGCTGTGTACTATGGGTGGGAGTGTTGCGGGTGGGTGTGGGCGTGTCGCGGTGTACTCGGTTGTAAAACTGTTCATTAACACGGTAAGTAGGCAGCGGTTACACCGGGGACCGGGCGCCGATCAATGCCACACCGACTCAACGGTACACGGTAAAACCTCGTGTAAAAGCCGCAGCTAGTGTGAAAGTAATCTATTTCGCAGGGTATATATTTTCGCGAAAATGAAAAATCCTCGAAATTTTTATATGTTTAAGTATGGAATAAATACCCGCGAAATTGCCGATTTTCACTTTTCTGCGAAAATTTACACCCGTGAAAATAAATACTTTCACAGAAGTATGCGAGTTAAATCGCCGGTGCGGCTTATAGAATCAGCACACAGTAGGGTGCGGCTTATACAAGGTTTTTAGATGTGTACTACAGTAAGGCAGTTCACATAATCAGACCCCTGGTGCGGCTTTCTGGGTCGTCCCAAAGTCTAGGTGCGGCCAATACACAGGTTAGGCTTATACATGAGGTTTTACGGTACTCAATATGGGACCTGTGAGGTCATTCTGGTCCACATTGATATTTTCAATTAAAATGTAAACAACGCCTAAGTGTCAATTAAAGGCACTATCAATAAATAACAGTCCTCCTGGTTACCACATTTACCACTGGATTTACAATCCACAGCGGGATTCCTTGAAGATAGCACCGACCCTTCCCCACAGTATACATACTGACCTGTTAATTTGTCAGACACATGGGCTATCCAGTCCAGATGTCAGATCATCAAGGTACCTCTTTGTCGGCCTCGCCAGCAGGTCCTGGATTGAGTATAGCCACATATTGAACTCCCTGCACTCCGTATGCATGAAGCTCAATGGTAGCCCCATACTAAACCCTCTACATCGTATGCATGAGTCTAACCCAATGGTAGCCTGAACACCCCACATTTTGTCTGCATGACATGGAGGCTCCTCTCCTAGATCCTGTATACAGTCAACTCTCACCTAATGGTCACCTCTCTATAGTGGTCACCTCGCAAATGTGGTCATTTTTGGAAAGAACCGTCAAATTTTCTCTATATTTTAATATAGAAAACTCTCTCCAATATGGTCACCTCTCTAATGTGGTCAGCTCGCATTGTGGTCACTGATTCCCCAGTCCCAAGGTCCATATTACTCTCTCTAATGTGGTCAACACATTATGTTTTGCGGACAAAAACAATTATATAAGTGTGATTATTGTCTGAAGAGTGTGTTTTTCTAGTAGATGTTATGTCTTTAGAAATGTCTGAAGCCAAATAAATAAAGGTATACATGTAGTTTGATTAATGACCTTCATTTTCACTCAATATATACACCTTTTATTTTACATACAAATGATAATTGAAAACCTCGGAGACATGCATGCATTTCTATACTCTCTTCAATGTGGTCACCTCGCCGATGTGGTCACTTTAGCAAAGTCCCAAAGGTGACCACAATAGAGAGTTGACTGTACCTTGATCTAGTATATTGGTAGCACACCTGAACACTCCACATTTAGTGTGCATGAATAACTCAATGTTAGCAAGTCAAGGGTTCTTTTATTTCTCACCAGCCATAGGAATGTAGCCAATTGGCATGGTAAATGAATCATTCAATGGATACCGTCTCCCTAGTAACATCTCGGCTAACGCTTGTTGACAGGATGATTGCCAATCACGTCAACAAAAGACACCGCGCATTAGGCACCATGCAGCCTTTACAGGGTTAACTCTCTAACGAAGGCATGATACGCCAATGCATTGTGCCCTTGGTCGTCATGATGCATTCACGCATCATGCCGACCCTATATGGTTGACACACTCCTGTAGGGTCAGCCAGATGCACCAGTGAGCACCGACCGGCGAGTTACTCGCCAGGGCTGCATTGGTGCATCATGACGACAAATGTTATCTTTTACCGACATGCGGTCCTTACAGAGTTAAGTACCTGGAGTGGCGGAGTTGCGGTAGGTGATGTGTCTATGAGGTGTGGTAGTGCGGGGCTGGGTGTCTCCAGGGTCTGCTACAACACACATGAGGCAGTCACAGTGACGAGTAGATACAGCCGCATTAACTATTAACCGTAACGACACCATCACAGTCTCCACTGCCCCCCCCCCCGTGTATGTTCTGTCACTATGCCCAGCTTTAAGGAGGCAGCATGCGCTAAGTAATGTAAATTCTCGCGTAAAAGTCTGATTTGTGTATAGCGCAGTAACGTAAGGGGATATCACTTGCATGCTGACACCAAGATCTCATGAGATCTTGGCTCTCGCAACTTAGCTTGTTTCTGGCAATCCGTGGCCGGACCCCTTATTTTGACAAATTTTATAAGCTGAACAGAGAGTTTGAGAGCCATGCCCTATATTGGCATCATGTTTGATATCAATTAAATTAAAGCTTGAGTTGACTTGCCCACAAGCCACGGCTTCCATGCGAGAATTTATGGTAGTGGAAATAGCAAGCGCAGGACTTGGTACTGAATATATTAGGGATAGACGAGGTGGAGCCGAGTGTGTAGCAGCATGAGGCAATCACTTGTCTAGTATTGTCTACAGTCACACAAGTGCTGGATCTCACTTATGCCATACTTATATCACACTTGGTCGGCAGAATAAAAGAAATGGCCCGACTGTATGTGACATACAAAAGGTGAGAAAACTTTCACCATTCGTGTGGTATAAGTTAGTTAAACCACAGCCAGAGCCCTGTATTTAGGATATTGCCTTAGTCACGGCTTAGTACACTCGTCTACGACTCATGACTGCCGCCAATATACTGCATACAGGGGTCTGGCTGTGGTTTAACTACTACGTGTATGCAATATATAATTTATTGCAAACACCACTTGCTCTAGACAGGGTGCTGTGGCATAAATGTTAGATAACTCTATGCTCCTTCCCTCTTACCTAAACATCTCTAGTGCCTCTTTTATTAACATATTGTTCACATAATTTAATAACCATGTTGTGACATATTCAGTCTTCAGACCTACCTCCTGATACTTTTGATGAATCCTAGAACTTTCATTTTCAACTTTCAAAATAACATGTTAATAGCTCTTTAATCGGCCTGTAATGGTTTAATAGCTGCAGCGTTCCTGCTGCGTCCCTATCTACATCCGGGAGTCCCGGATGCTGACATCATGTGACCAGGGGAGATAGGGGTGCCCTGTGCTACCCCTGCTCTGCTGTTATCATCTTTATCTGGGGGTCAGGCGCCCAGGGACCAGTGTACTTGTTTTACCTCCAGGACCCTTGATCCTTACCATGTCCCTTATGCTGTACGGATCCTTAGGCCAAACAAAAGAATAACTTGTGTTTTGGTAACATGGCCCAAAAATAAAAATAGGGTAGGTCGGTCGTTTTTATTTTTTTAAGAACTACTTTTAGGATCATGAGATGAAATGTAATGGAAAATCGCATTTGTGGAGTGGTTATTTAATAATGCAGAACCAATATCTGTCCAATTAAGCCATTACCAGTTCAGTTTTTTGTAATACAAAGAATGTCCTCCCTTCTTATCTTTAAAATGATGACAATTTAGATAGCTTAAGGTCATTAGGTACATTCTACCCCTTTTTTTTTGGTTTGGCCTTAGGGCAGTATTCCGTGCTTTTTATTCTGTATTGTAAGAGTAGATTTTTACCCATGTCTAAGGGGAATGCTGCCATATATTGTAATCATTGATTTGTAATCATCATTTAATGGCATTCCATTGGTGCCAACCCTTTGGACTTGACTGACCCTGTAAATTCAGCAAAGTGTGTAACACATGATGCATGATACATGACTCAAAAGGGCATAACCATTAATGCACTATTTTTTCTTTTTTTTCTTTTTTTCAATGCAATATTTCATACTGGAAGGGATATTTTAAGATTCAATAGGAAACTATTGCAGACTGAAACCGATAAGCAATGCTCTTGTCATCGAATCCACTTCACAGTATGTGCCCACTGCAGTGTATTGGCAGGGTTATCTCAAGATGCAACAACCCATGATGTCATCATGTAAAATCTGACGTCATCTGAGGTCATCACATAGACTGCTGAGGTCATCAAACCTACTGATGATGTCATCACACCTACTGATGATGTCATCACACCTACTGATGATGTCATCACACCTACTGATGATGTCATCACACCTACTGCTGAGGTCATCAAACCTACTGATGATGTCATCACACCTACTGCTGAGGTCATCAAACCTACTGATGATGTCATCACACCTACTGATGATGTCATCACACCTACTGCTGAGGTCATCAAACCTACTGATGATGTCATCACACCTACTGCTGAGGTCATCAAACCTACTGATGATGTCATCACACCTACTGATGATGTCATCAAACCTACTGATGATGTCATCAAACCTACTGATGATGTCATCACACCTACTGCTGAGGTCATCAAACCTACTGATGATGTCATCAAACCTACTGATGATGTCATCACACCTACTGATGATGTCATCAAACCTACTGATGATGTCATCAAACCTACTGATGATGTCATCACACCGACCTGGAGAGTTCATCACGCACACCCTCCACCTGGCATGGCATGCGATTGCCAACAGCAAGTTAACATGTCTGAGCAGTTAAAATGTAATCCATGTCATGAGGTGCTCATAGAAATACCTGTAGACAATCAATTTCTTATTTTGTAACATGAACCGGCTACAAACTCGGACTCCATCATAGTGTAGGTTAACCCTTTAAGGATGACATGTCACTTAAAGACGACATTTTGCCATGATGCACTAATGCAGCTCTGGTGAGTAACTCGCCCCTGCTGCATTGGTGAATCATGCTGACCCATCAGTAGTGTCTCAACCCGTAGGGTTGGAGTGATGCATAAATGCAGCCCTGGCGAGTAACTCGCCATTGCATGATGCACCCTCTAAAATGGTTAAGAAGAGGTTCCAGCTATTACTTACTATGTTTACTATGGGTGTTTCTACCTGAGGGTGGTCTACATTCTGTACATGAACATGTCTGCCATCATGCTCATTACTCTAACCGGTGTGTGTGTGGGGGGGGGGGGGGGGGGGCTGCACACACCTGTACGGCACTCAGGTGGTAGACAGGTATGTGGCACCTGAGGGGTTACAGGAGGTACAGGTAGGAGCCGGCCAGGTAACACACTGGTACATGCAGTACCTGGGGGAATGATGTCATGTCTGGTTCTACCATTGGTTGCATTCTTCCTCCATTGCCTCTCTCTTCTATCGCCTGCCTATACATTACTTTGCTCTCCTCTTTTTCCTTGTCTCCCTCTGCTATTGCCTCCCTTCCCCATTGGCTGCCTTCCCTATTTGCTCCCTGGCCGTTCGCTCCATGTCTAGTTGGCTCCCTGGCCATTGCCTCTCTCCTCCATTGCCTCTGTCCCCCATTGGCTCTCTCCCCATTGGCTCTCTCCCCATTGCCTCTCTCCCCAATTGCCTCTCTGCCCCATTGCCTCTCTCTTCCATTGCCTGCCGATACATTGCCTTATCCGCCTCCCACACCCATTGCATCCCTCCCAGCTACCCCCCTTTGCCTCCCCCTGGGCTTCCCTCTGCCATTGCCTCCCTTCCCCATTGGCTGCCATCCCTATTTGCTCCCTGGCATTCTGCATCCTGGCCAGTTCGTTCCCTGCCTCTTCGCCTCCTTCCCCCACTGCCTCATTTTCTCATTGCTGCCTCCTCCATTGCCTCCCTCCCCTGTTGCCTTCGTCCCAAATTGCTGCCTGTATTGTTCCCATTGCCTTCAGTCTCCCTCTTCTTTCTATGACCTCTATTTCCCTTCGCTGCCATGGCTTCCCTCCTCCACTGCCTCCCTTGCCTGTTCCCCCTCCTTTATCCCCTCCACCTACCTGCATAACCTTCCTCCTACATTGCCCTGTGCTATGCTGCCTGCTATTATATCTCCTGCTTGCTGCACTCACCCACTGTTAATATCAGCCATATCCTACACCGTTGACGTCTGTTATTGCTGATTCCTCCCAGCTCCATTTACACAAAGTCTGTCTGTCCCCGGAATATAGATTCACTATAGACCAATGCAGCAAGGAAAGATGACTTCTCAGAAAAGGTGTTGATTAAGTTTTTGAACATTTCTAAAGTGGAACCGAAAAAATATAAATATGTCCTCAAAACCACACATTCTAATATACAATTTGAAAGATAATTGTCCTGTGAATCTGCTAATATGCGATGTTCTCGAACATAGCAATTACAAGCAATGTTATGAGGATTCTGCTAAAGCCAATATAAATACAACTTTATTATGAAAAATGGCCCTTTTTTGCTGGATTGGTCTTTAACCCTCACCGGTCCACCATTTTGCCCTCATCCACTCCCACAATGTATACAGGTATGATTTATCTTGGTAACAATTTCACGATCAAATTTGAGTCACCATAAAGACAATGGCTTGTTAGCTCTAGTATGAATTAACAACGATCAAATGACAAGGATGTGATTTAAATGACAAGGCTATGATTTAAATGACACGGCTGTGATTTAAGTGACAGACGCTGCGCGAGACGGTGCCTAGACGATGGGCGCGGAGATAAACACAAATCCCATTTCAGGAACACCCCGAATTAATAAGGACAAGAAAGATGATTAAACGACAGCGGGCCGGCGAAGGATGCGTCGTTGTCTCAGAACGCCACCCCACTCACACGCCCACTCACATGCTCTCTTTACACCTGGATGCTTTTAGCATCAAGGTTTTATCTCTAATAAAATTGATTTCTCAACGCAAAATATTTTGACCGCTGCTCATTAATCCTGCAGTTTAAAGTATCACGATGACTTGCTTTTCAAGATATTCGAATTCTCAACTATCTGGCAACCTCCGTTATAGCTTGACCTACTTTTAGGTTAATTTGTAAGCCGATTATTGAACAATTTAAATTAGCTTTAAACTATAATTTGTACAGTGCTAAAAACCCGCACTTATAATCAGAGCCCCACTTTGAGAAAATGCTATGAGCTAAATTAAGCCTCGAATACCAGAGTGTAAGAGGCTTATCAGAGGTTTTAAAAGTGGGATGACAAAGGCAACAATCAACAGAATCAAGTAGGTAGACATCTCAATGTTACCGGCAGGTCCAAATATACTGTGTCACAAACTGAAGCCTCCTGATACATAGCATTCAACCTGACCTAAGTGGAAAATCTATATGTTTCTGTTTTACCAACCCAATCAAACTGCTTGTAAACTGTATACAGTAACCTCTATGTGTTAACCCTTTAAGGACGGAATAATGCACTGATGTATTAGGCCCTTGGTCGACATGATGCATGAATGCAGCCGTGGCGAGTAACTCGCTGGGGCTGCATTCATGCATCATGTCGACCCTACGGGGTTGATATACTCCTGAAGGGTTAACATGATGCCCAAATGTAGCACCAGCGAGTAACTCGCCACGGCTGCATTGGTGCGTCATCATGACAAATGTCGTCATTTAGCGACATGCGTCCTTAAAGGGTTAAGTTGAATATGGTTAAGGTGATATATGGGAACTTTTTACAGATTACGGTACTTGTAAGTGTCCTGCGTTACTGCTCGCTCGCCGCGTTCATAAAACCAAGACTCACCTGCAAGATAAACACGACACGTTAGGAACAAGCAAAATGTACAACACTTTGGGAACAAGCAAAATATATACAGCATCTTGGGAACAAGCGAAATATATAGCCCTTTGGGAACAAGCAAAATTACAAAATGTAAAAGGTCTGAAATATATTAACTTATTTTGGGAATGAATCAAATTCTTATAAAAAATTATCATAACTTCTCTTCTAATTTCATAAATTTCAAACACCAAGGATAACTTGTAGAGTTCTCAGATGGGCCTGGGTCTCGGTTTGTGATGTTGCATCGGAAGCTAAACCCAAATTCAACACCAGTGGCAGTAAATGTAATGCCTTCCATATTGCACCAGCTCACACATTTTTTTCTGGTCTTAATGGATTGATGAATCTGTAAGAAGTGTCATTTTATGAGACGGTAGATATCTGACTTGGGTACCCAGGTTTAACATAGACCACCTCTACACCATAAATCCTGATATCACAGAATACTATCTCTCTAAACTGTGCCACTAGTCTGTGTGAATTTACTCCACTATTAAACCTCCCTGTACCCCTGTAACCCCTTTACCCCCCCCCCCTCCTTTACCTCCCCCCTACTCCAGGTGTTGCCCGGATGTGGCCGTGTTGCTATCATGCTGACGCATGCGCACCCCGGGGCAGGCGGCGCCCCACCTGGTGTGAAATCAGAGAACTAGAGGTGAGGTGGGGTCAGCCTCCACCCCTCAGCAGCCGGCAGTGCAGCAGTACCGGGTTTAGGTCTAGATCCTGCCTCTACCCCGAGTCTACCCCAACTCTGAGCTACAAGTACCGTAAAACCTCAGTTATGAGCTGAATTTTAATTGGCGCTTTTTATCCACGATACGCCAAAGTTTAACCCCAATTCTCATTCGGCTTATGGTGAGGTGTCAATATGTATTGGGATATAGTGAAAACTAATTTCAATCACATTTATTTTCGAAATATTCCTCTCAAATTCACATTTGGCTTATAACCAAGGTAGGCTTATCACCAACGTTTTATAGTAGGTACCGTAAAACCACAGAGAAGCCAATTTCTGCTATGAGCTGAAACCCAACAAGTTTTGAGAAGAAGAAAAACATGCATACCCGGTAGTAAAAATACTTTTTACAAATTTTCACTTCATTCTCATTTACTATGACTGCATACACGCCGAGTGCCTGGCAAGAAATCTGGCTTGCAATGTGGAAGGAGGGGGGGGGCATTAGAAAAAAAAACATAGTTATAGTCAGGGTTTCCGGTAGGTGCATAACCAGTAGCCTGAGGCTGGGAAACACGTGGGGGAGGCTACTAACAGTTTTATATCAAGTATTTATCTTTCTTCCCACTCTGTGAACACACCCAGATGGTGGTAGTAAAGTAGTCAGAAAAGGAAACACATGTAAGTCAGGAAATAAGTTATGGAAAAGAAGTGTGTTTGTCGGTTTGCTTAGGAGGCAAGGAACTTATGTGAGGAATATGAAATGGTACGAAAGGCTGAGCGATGTGATAACATGAATCAATGAGGGAAATGGGACGGGGGGCAATGGGGAGAGGGAGGCAATTGGGAGAGGGAGGCAATGGGGAGAGGGAGGCAATGGGGGAGGAAGGCCATGGGAGAGTGAGGCAATGGGAGAGGGAGGCAATGGGAGAGAAAGGCAATGGGAGAGGGAAGGCAATGAATGGGGGAGGGAGGCACGCAATGGGAGAAAGCGGAGGTAGGCAATGGGGGGGAAAAGGAGGCAATGGGGGGAGAAAGGCAATGGGAGAGGAAGGCAATGTGAGGGAGGCAATGGGGGGGAGGGAGGCAATGGGAGAGGGGAGGCAATGGGGGAGGAGGCAATGGGTGAGGGAGGCAATGGGTGAGGGACGCAATGGGAGAGGGAGGCAATGGGCGAGGAAGGCAATGGGGGAGAAAGGCAATGGGGGAGGAAGGCCATGGGAGAGGGAGGCAATGGGAGAGGGAGACTATGGGAGAGGGAGGCAATGGGAGAGGGAGGCAATGGGAGAGGGAAGCAATGGGGGAGTGAGGCCATGGGAGAGGGAGGCAATGGGAGAGGGAAGGCAATGGAAGAGGGAGGCAATGGGGGGAGTGAGGCCATGGGAGAGGGAGGCAATGGGAGAGGGAAGGCAATGGGGGAGTGAGGCCATGGGAGAGGGAGGCAATGGGAGAGGGAGGCAATGGGAGAGGGAGGCAATGGGAGAGGGAGGCAATGGGGGGAGTGAGGCCATGGGAGAGGGAGGCAATGGGAGAGGGAAGGCAATGGGGGAGTGAGGCCATGGGAGAGGGAGGCAATGGGAGAGGGAGGCAATGGGAGAGGGAGGCAATGGGAGAGGGAAGGCAATGGGGGGAGGGAGGCCATGGGAGATCACGCAATGGGAGAAGGCGGAGGTAGGCAATGGGGGAAAAGGAGGCAAGTGGGGAGAAAGGCAATGGGAGAGGAAGGCAATGGAGGAGGGAGGCAATGGGGGGAGGGAGGCCATGGGAGAGGGAAGCAATGGTGGAGGGAGGCAATGGGAGAGGGAGGCAATGGAAGAGAGGCAATGGGAGAGGGAGGCAATGGGAGGGGGAGGCAATGGGAGAGGGAGGCAATGGGAGAGGGAGGCAATGGGGGAACGAGGGATTAGAGGAAGGAAGCAATGGGAGGGAGGCAGTAGGAAAGGGAGGCAACTGTACTGTATGGTGTGTTTTCATGTTTGTGTCCAACATGTTGTGTTCGATACAGGTTTACTACATAATTGACCGGTCTAGTTGTCTACACCGTAAACAGACTACCACACACAGACACACACACAGACACACACACACACACACACACACCAGGTGTACTGTATAATAGATAAGGGGCAGTAGGACAGCCTTGTTTGGACCTATACCTGTATACACCTAACACAACTAACTGTGTCAGCGGGTCGGCACATTTACCGGTCCTTACCTCAACACTTAATGGGCAGCATAGTGCTTTACATCACAGTTGGGAGGTAATGGCCTGACTGTATATCACATACATGGCTGTATGTTGATGCCGAACATTGAGCAGCCTCTCCTACTGTGACTGTAAGTCATGATACGCGAGAACGGTAATCATCCCTGGCTGGTGCCTCCGACAATTACCCTGTCCTTGGCTTATAACACTTACGATAAAGCGACTCACTTGTACATATATACTACTTACAGTGACATGTGCCTTGATCGTCATGTTGCATGAATGCAGCTCTGGCGAGTTACTCGCCAATGTTGCAACCATGCATCATCCCTACCCTTCAATAGTATAACAACTCTGTGGTGTCTTGTGTGATGCACGAATGCAGCCCTGGAATGCAGCTAGGGATGCATTCATGAATTATTAGAATAAAGGACACAGCGCATTAAAGCACAATGCGGCCCTTATAAGGTTAAGGTCCCTTGCCTGTCCCTCGATCCTCCCTTCCTCCCTCCCTTCCTCACCCAAGAGTTGTTTATCTAAAAATGAAATACATTTTTGTACACGAGGCCTCTTATACAACATGTGTTCAAGTCAATTAGACAACCTGAATACATGGCATGACATACAAAAACTGTACAACAAAACACCCCAGCTGTGTCACTGTGTCAGTCCTGGTTAGGGAGTGGTCATTATTTAAAGATTGAGCGTGTGAGTGGCCTCACAGATGACTCAGGGTAAGCTGAATCTGAAGCTTATCATGTACTTAGATATAGTACTCCCTTATAATCATTCATTGGTCCATTCTGGCATCAGAAATGAATTCCTTGTTAAAAAGTACCCTAATGTCATGTGTCATACATGTATGTTATTCCATTTCAGGCCAGCAGGTGGGTGTGGGTGAGCAGGTGGGTGTGGGAGAGCAGGTGGGTGTGGGTGTGCAGGTAGGTGTGGACGACAGTTGCAGGCTGCGGGCATGTACCGCCTTCTGTCCCTATCAAGAAGCCAGTCAATCGGACGATAAACGGCGACAATATGGGTGGTACAGTTTTGAACTGCTCTGGACGCTCCTTTTATCCTGACCCTGTCGCTGGCAACTCTCGTGTTGTCTCACGTAGTTCTCGGAGTGCACGAGAAGTTGCAGTGGCATTCTTTCATTTTAATTTAATTTAAACGTTTTAGATAGTTTTTATTGTGTGTTTGAGGGTATTTCGAGTGTAGAAGATGGCATTTCTGTGTGTGAAGAGAGAAATATGGGACAGATTGGCAAAAGTTGTCATTTCTATCTTTGCTTTAACACTGGAGCCTATGTACCTTTCATTTAGAGGGTAGCAATTTAAGAGTACTTAAGGGTTTAAGGAAAAGAGAGAAATCACTACCTAAAGATCGCAGGCGAATTACAGCAAGAAGGAAAGACATTTCAATTTCTTTTTCGAAGGAAACATCTGTCCCCCGACCTTGCCCATCTATCCCTTTGGTCCTCTGATGTCTATCTATAACACAGGCTGAATGATAGACATTCTCCTATGTAACAAAAACGTCTTAAACCTTGGTTGGGTCGTTTAGTATTACTCAGTTACCCTGAGTCAACAACCATGGGGGAGGGGGAGGTCTAAATTTTGGGAGAGGGACCAAAAATATTTGGACCCCTCCTGAGCGTGGAGCACGAAAGAATTGACACTGCAAAAAAAACTGTGTTACTATATAGCTAAAAGGTCGGGCGAGGTAGATCTGAACTGTCTTGGGGGTGAGGACAGAAAAGATTTGGACCGGGAAAATAATGGTGTGTCCACGCAAAATTCCACCTCCCCCCTCCCCTTCCGCTGTTGCTAAAGAATGAGCATTCCCTTACCACCACCCGGAGGGGGGGGGGGGGGGTGATATATGACACTCACATCAGCTGACTGCGCAGCTCTGGGTCAAGAGGTTTTTTTGAGGAGTTTTATGTTATTTTTACATCCTCAGGTTGCCTTTCTGGCTTGTTAATGTTGTTTATACCTCCTGGGTTTGTCTTTCTGACTTTTTTTTTGGTAGATGGTCTTGATAATTTATCATTCAGCTGTTTGTGTAGTATGTGGACTGTGTGTGTGGGTCTGACACTGGCCTGTACACCTCTACAGCACTTAGGGAGTGATCATTTGTTAACAACAGGGGGGGGGGGATTCCTACCCCTTGGCCGGGAGGGGAGGGGGGGTGAAAAAAATTTCGACCCCTCTTGAGGGGGAGGGGCCAACATTCTTTGACAAAAAGGCTGCGCGTTCCTATGTTTCAAAGGGCCCATCCGCTAACCGATTTTTGACCCTAAGGGGGAGGTGGGTAAAAAATCCACCTCCCCTGTTGTTAAAAGATGATCACTCCCTCAGCCCCCAGGGTGACAGTCTACCAGTTAGACTGTATCATCATGTTACATTGGATGCTGCCAGTACACTGACAACCTGACATGGGGCTGACATACTCCTACTTACTAACTCTACAAGGACGTATGTCGCTAAAAGATGACATTTTGTTGTCATGATGGACCAATGCAGCCCCAGTAACTCGCGGTGCCTTTCTAGAGTCTCAACCCTGTAGGGTCTGCATGATGCTCGAATGTAGCCCTGGCGAGTTACTCGCCAGGGCTGCATTTATGCATCATGACGACCAAGGGTATGATACATTAAGGCATCATGCCCTCTATAAAGGGTTAGACATATATGTGTATGATGAAGTGTATACAGATATGAAGAGCCCTGTTTGAGATCCATTACATCCAAAATAAGTTCGCCTTTAGGCGGGGTCTTACGCTACCCTATATGCTATTCCAAATTGAAATTGCCATACACTGATATTCCTAGGCTCCCTATACGCCCAACCTCTCAGTCACTAGTGACTAACCTAGTTAGTCATTTTTTGGCTCCCTATACAACCAACCGAGATTAGTTATTATTGTCAGGTCGGTCACTACTGACCAACCCACCTTAGTCTTTTTAGTTCTAGGGGGAGCCAGTGAGTGGTCATCACAGATGGCCTCAACTAGTGGTATACAAATACAACACACCAATGATGGACCTAGGTTAGCCACTAGTGACTGACACCTTGGTCATTTTTGAATATAACTTTGCCATTGTGGCTAACACTCATATGACCAACCTAGGTTAGTCTGTACTGACTAACCCTTTCAACCTATGGATTTTCAGTGTAGTATATATTGCTGTCCTCATATATTTGTTTGACATTTATTTATAAACACTTTCATGCAATCTAATTCAATGTAGCCACAGGAGTCTATCCTATTTAGAAATCTATTCCATTGATGTAAAAAAAAATCGATAATAGTTTCGGCCTCTGGGTAACATTACTATAGCACAGATATACTGAAAGAGCACAAGTGACTATATTTAGCACATACTGTACACGTAGATATATTCGCGCTGTACATATTTTTCGCCATTATCGCAATTTTAAAAAATCCGCGAAAATATGTACAGAGCGAAAATTTATACAATAAAGTCATAATACTACAATCCTCCAAAAATCACGAATATTAATACACGCGAAAATGCGCTTTTAAGCAAAATCACGAAAATTTACACGCGAAAATATCTACATTTACAGTATACCGCCGACACGTCATGTTTACTAGGTACTTTGCGGCGCTGCCAGGGGGACCTTCCTATCTTGTAGTTTATACCACACAAGGTTTCACTGATAACGTGAGTAAATAATCTCCCTGACATATACTCTCTCCACTCTGCTGGTTTTTAACATGCTGTGCCTTCACCTCAGCTCTACATAGACAGGTTCAACACTCACTACCATAGTACTAGTGTAAGGCCACTCAAAAAAAAGTTGTTTCTCATCACTCACCAAGGACTGAGAAATATGACGAGGGGGGAGGGGGCCTCTTCTTTTTCTTTGTGGCCTAGAGTATATAGAATAGTCTAGGTTTTTCATGACCAAAGTTCAAATTTGGAGAAAATGTGGGTTACTTCTATACCACTGCATTGCTGGCTTTTATTTAACACCAAATACCGTACCGTCGCGATAAAGCGCCGGGGGTTCAAGGGTCTTGATATGTTCCTTAAGCACTAAAATAGGATCTTGAATAAGCGCCTGGCTTGGAGATAAAAGTCCCTCCAAATTGAAGAGCGCCCCGGCGCTAATTCGCGACGGTACGGTTTACACCGGTAGTTTACGGTTCACCCCAAGACGTCCACATGCCTCAAGTCGGCCATCCCTCCAGGGTGGATAAAGATCAATATAATGTTAAACTAACAGCCAACTAGTTGAATCAATGTTATTCAACCAGATATAGATGTTCATTCAATATCATATTGACTTTTGTCCTCCCTGGAGGGGTGGCTGACTCGAGGTATGCGCCCAACTTGGGGTGACCCTACCCTACTGTAAATTCTTGCGTATAATCTGCAAATTGCGTATAACCCGCGGTTAAGACTTTGAGAACATTGTATAACCCGAACCAGGGGTCTGAGAGTTGCTACTTTTAGGGAGTGTTCATTTATTAGTTACCTAAAAAATTCTGACCCCTCTTGAGGGGGGGGCCGTACAAAATTTAGCCTCTTTTTAGCAAAAGACCCTGCGCGTTACTATAGTTCAAAGGTGGATGGGCGAAAAATTTCCCCCCGCTTTCAGCGAAGGAGGGTCGAAACATTCAACGCGCTCTCGAGGGGGGGGGGCGTAAAAAAACTTCGCCCCTCCGCGCGAAATCTCACCAACCCCCCCCCTATAATTGATAAATGAACACCCCCTTAGTGCAATACTGTAGTATACTCCTGAAAAAACTATGGTTGGTATCCTGTAAGTGTTAGTGTCAGCGTGTTTTTGTTCTACAGACTATGATAAGAGATAAGGTCATATCACCTGAAGGAAAGGTCACATAACCTGAGGGAAAGGGCACTTATTGCCCAACCCATCTCTAGTTTCATTCAGAGATGCCACTCCCTGAGAAACAAAATGTAGTAAATCTACGTAGGAAATGAGAGTAAATGATATATGACAGAAATTCCAGTTAAAATGTGGGAATTAATACAAAAGTAGGAAAAGTGGCAACTCAATACATTGTACATGCAGTCAATGTAATGGGTCTCACCCTAGTCACCATTACGTTGTAGTTTAATATATATACCATGTATAACCCGCAGGTTTTTAGACGTGAATCAGACGTTCAGTTACAGGAAAATGGTAAATGGATTGGGGGTTCATACGAAAGAGTTTACGGTATTCGTGAAGGTCACTACCTACGCACTACTCAACGGTAAATAAGAAAACATATCAGGTAGCGATGGTGCAATGTCTGAGTGAAAGTACCTATATAGATAACCATTTTTTCCCTCAATTGTAACTCCTGTATATCCCTGCTTAAAACATCTCACGTATAACCGTCTAGGGTTTAGTTTCGCGGGTTATGCGCAGGAATATACGGTATAAACTGAATAAATAGCCACTTTGTGGTATTTCATATTATATTATCAAGTCCCTCTCCACCTACCACAGGGCTGTAGGCGTGCATCTGAACACGGGTGTAGTAACTGTTTCTCCAGCTGTCAATCAGGGACGAGGCCCCGCCCCCTGCACCGCTGACTCCGCCCCCTGCGGCCCCCGCCCCCAGCTCGTACTCCTCCTGAGGCTCGTACATACTCCTCCTGACCTGTCAATCACCCGCTGTCACGCCTGTAAGCCACGCCCCCTGCTGACTCCGCCTCCTGCTCATCCAGCTGTCAGACCACGCCCCCTGGGCTCTGCTGCTGTCACTCACTGCGTGATTGACAGCTTCCTGTTTAGGTGCTCGCGGTGGCTGCTGGGAGGCCTGCAGCTGGTTGCTGGTGTGAGGAGGCTGTGAGCGATATTAGGGGATGTTACTCCTCACCCTGCTTGTATCTCACTTCCTGCCGCTGTTACAGTGTGTAAACTCACTCCCCGTGTCCTATAGCTTGTGGACACACTCCTGTCCCTCCTGTCCCCCTCTGTCCCCCTCCTGTCCCCCTGGGTGTGGTGCGTAGGGGGCGTGGCCTGTCCTGTCCCTGTCCCTGTCCTGCTGCTCCTCCTGCACTGTGTGCCTCCCCCTCGCGGGCTGAGTGTGAACTAGCTCCAGGTGAGCTATCTGCGCCGTTCCTGTAGCTCCACACTTGGGGGAGAGGGGGGAGAGAGGGGGGGGGAGGTAGGGCCTGCTCTATATCGCTACTCTGTGTGTAGGTGTGTGTGTGTGTGTGTGTAGGTGTGTGTGTGTACTGCCTGGCTGTGGTAGCATGTAGGGGAGTAAGTCAGTCAGACTGTACATCAGTAGGAGGGGGGGGGGGGGGGGGGAGTACATGCTGGTATACACTCCATGTAGTAGGATCCTACACTGGACTGTAGACTCTGTAGAACTAGGCCTATAGCCTATATCTACGTGTGTATGTGACTCAGAGCTCACACTAGCATTATACACATTCATGTGTAGACTATAAGACCACAATCTTACTTAGTGTGTGAGATTGGAGGAGTAGGGAGTGAGGGGGGGGGGGGGGTAGATAAGGCCACAAACAGCCCCTCCAGGCTCCACACCTGCTGCACTTACTACACCTGGGTAGACGTGCTAGGGTCCCTCCCACAACCAGCTACAGACCAATACAGCAAGAAGGGGAGACTTTTTCAGAAAAGTTGTTGATATAGCTTTTGAACAATTTTGACACCGTAACATAAGGGAACGTTCACAAATGACGTCAGCTGCTAGGGGGTGGGTGGGTCCTTGGGTTTAGTGACAAAAAGTGACATGGGGGTGGGGGGGTCCCAGGGTCTATGTGACATCACCTTTTTAAATTCACACATATTTATGAGAAAAAAAAGTAGCATGGATATAAAAGAAAAGAAAATGCCTAATTAGGATAAGGGAATTCCCCTAATGTTGAGCATATCATTATTGAAACTGATGTCAATGTAACGGTATCTCAGCTATCTAGTTTGAATGGCAACTAATTGGCCATTCTCACACGGTGCAGAAAGTGACTAGTGCCAGTCTTCAATACGTATGTATATATGCTTCTACTGGACAAAATATGACTTTGTCTCACAAAAGTGATGCAGGTGCAAATGGTGACCTGTTGACATATTTGACCGGTGTGTTTGACCAGCACTTGGGCTTCAACTCACATATAATTCCTAATCGAATGTAACACAACAGTACTATGTATCAAGGACAAGGATAACTTCAAATTTGGGGCTATTCTGAGGTTTCCCATCTAATATGTCGACCGGTCAAAAAACGTCAACCAGTCAAATACATCACCATTTGCACCTGCATCACTTTCATGAGATAATGACAGATATCAGTGAGGAGAATTTATAGGCTATTCAGGGTTAAGTATGTACATTTATGAATGATTAGATTGTACCGTCATGTCTTAAGTTGAACTGTGTAAGGTGGCATTTTAGAGGGTTAGCTGGTAGGGGGGGGGTCTCTAAAATTAGTGACGTCTTTCTTAGGGGGGTTATGCTGGTAGGTGACAAAAGGTGACAAGGGGGTGGGGGGGTCCTGAAAATGACCCTAAAAAAGGTGACGTCATTTGTGAATGTTCCCTAAATAAAAAATAATAATATAATCTGAAAATCCTGCATTCTAACATACACTGTTGGAAAGGTAATTGTCCTGTGAATCTCCTGATATGACGCATTTGCAAACATAGCCATTACAGACAATGTTATGACGATTCTACTAAAACCAACCTAAACACAACTTAATTGTAAAAGTCACCCTTTCTTGCTTTTTTATAGACTTGACAACCAGATGAAGAAACACTGTGCTGTTCTATGTAACAAGACTATCTGTAAGTCTTATATCACAAGGTGAATCAGCTCTTGGGTTGATATGAATATATAGACTTGCAGGCCCGTAACTAGCCCTCTTCGCGGGGTGGTTCGTTTTTCGATAAGGTGGAACTAGATGAATTTAAACGTGCAATTCTGTGTTTTTTTCAGTAAAAAAGATTCAAATAGTGACTTGATTTCTACACAAAACTATGATTCTAATGGGTCACATTACACAATATATAATGCTCTCATAGTTTACCCTATAGAGACCTTTACAATTGTTCGATTTACAAGCGGTAAAAACTGGCATGAAGCTAATTATCTCCATTTTCAAGCCAGCTAGGGTGGAACTCTTTTGGTCCATCAGGGTCGTGGGGGGGGGGTTCGTTCGAACCGACGAACCCCCCCTAGTTACGGGCCTGACTTGGTTAGGTCTTTGATTGATATGTTTTATATGAAATTCCTGCCTCTCTTATCAATCCCTCACTCATGTAGACTTACTGAGGTCCCTGATTATATTCAACTCCTGCCTCCCCTGCCCCTCCTACACTCATTTAGACTCACTAAGGGTCCCTTTACATCAACTTATATTAAACTCCTACCTCCCCTACCCCTACTACCCTAATGTAGAATTGCTGAGGTTCCTGATTTTATTACATGGTGGATATGGCCCTCTCTATGTAAAAGCTATGGAAGCTCTATACTCCATGCCTCCATGGAGTACGGTGAAGCCTAACTCCATGGCCTCCAGGTTTGTTGATTTTCTTTATTTTAAGACATAGGACCATTAATAAACACAAAACCCCAGTTATTAACATAAATGCATGTCATACATCATGAGTCGGCTTCGTGCGATAATATAATGACCCAGCTTCAACTCGTCAAGTATGATGTGCATGTATGTCAATAATGTGGAGTTTTGTCTATATATCAGACCTCAGCCTTACCTGAGCTCCTCCCCTGAGGCCCCAGTCCCACTAGATCACACTACCTGTAGTCTCCAACAGGTAAGTCCTCCCCACACTGACACCTGACATGAGCGGGGGAGGACGCCGGGGGAGGACGGGGGGAGGACGGCACGCGAGCAGCCCCCGGGCGGGGGAGCAGCTCACGACACAGCAGGTGTAATCCTGCACACCGCAAGGTCAAGGTCAACTTACAGTGTTTGTTGACATAGTTTTCTCCTGCCTTCTTCTGCACTGGTTCTAAAAAGAAAACTAAGGCTTTGCATGACCCGAGGTCAACCAAAGGGATCTATCGGTAAGTATGGTCAAAGCAGTCAGCTAAGGGGATAGAAGTAGGTCAGAGGTCATCTTAGGGGATGAAAGTAGGTTAAAGTCTGCTAAGGAGATGGAAGTAGGTCAAAGAGGTTAGATGAGGGGACAGAAATAGGTCGAAGGGGTCAGCTTAGGAGATAGAAGTAAGTCAAAAATGTTAACTCAGGTGATGGAAGTAGGTCAAGCAGGTTGGCTAAGGGATGCAAGTAGGTCAAAGAGTTCAGCTAAGGAGATTGAATGAGGTTAGGTCAAATAAAAAAAAAGGTGTGTTTCAGGTTACCCGACCCTACCTAGCAAAACAGGGCCGACCCTAGAAATCTTTATGCAATTTTGAAAAAATATTTATATTTTGGGTCATTTTGGGGCTATTTAAGGGTCGTTCTGATAGTTCACGAGTCGAGGCGGTCGTCGGCGAGTCAGCATTGTAGTTTGTAAGTCAATTTCTGTGTACTTTTTAGGCTAAAGTAAAAAAGAAAAAAGAAAAAAAAAAGAAAAAAAATCCGACCTACCTACCCTAGATTTTCAGAGCATGTAACCTGAAACACACCTTTTTTTTTGGCCTTAGCTAAGGGGATGTTAACTAAGTCAATGAGGCCAGGTAAGTGGATCACTTGATTCATTTATATTCTATTCCAGATTAAACTGAAGAGATTGTATTCCCATGGACTGCATTTGTGCATCATGGCAACTAAAGAGTATAGCACTTTAAAGGACTATACAGCCGTTAGATAAAAGTACTACCACTGGGCTGCACCTGCTGTTATATGTGGGGAGGTGTAAACTGGGATACAAAGACACCTGTACTGGGTGACACAGCAGGGTGTGTGTGTGTGGGGGGGGGGGGGGGTCTGGTACCTCCACACCTACCAGACACATAGCATTAACACACACTGCTGCACCTCCTACTCTGGGCTGCTACTACTGTCAATATCAGAGGAGTCTGCCTCTTGTTAACCCTTTAAGGGCGGATGTCGCTTAGAGATGATATTTGTCAGCGTGATGCACCAATGCAGCCCCGGCGCGTAACTCGCCGGTGCTGCATTGGTGCATGATGCCGACCCTGCAAGAGTGTCTCAACCACGTAGGGTCGGCATGATGCTTGAATGTAGTACTGGCGAGTTACTCGCCAGGGCTGCATTCATGCATCATGACGACAAGATAGACGCCTAATAGAAGGGCATGATGCATTAAAGACGAAGGGCATGATGCATTAAAGCACTATACCTTCCTTAAAGTGTTAAAAGTCATCACTTCCTCTATATACAAGAATAGAGCAGTTTGCGGAGAATCCCAGAATGTTCTGCGTTAACTGATAACAGGTTCAGGTTAATGCAATCATTGGGACATTAACGACTCTCCAGCTGTCATTGCCAATGTGACACTTCTTTCTTAATCCAATAGAATTCCATGAGAGTCACCGACTCAATGTATCCATCCTGACCTTTCCCACACGCATGGTGCGGGGGTATAATTTGACAGCCACAGAGGATTTAGGGATGAAATTTAACAGGCACAGACATTTTCAATATGTTCTGATATATAATATGCATAACTGATGCACTGGTACACAGAGTAATGCAGTGACATGCCATCTCTCCTAGAAAGTGACAAAGTCACACGCTCCAATAGTTGAGTACCGGTACCCATATTGGGGCATACCGGTATGCTGCCCTCTCCACAACCCGCTCATCTCTTATCCTCGCTCGTGGCTCCTGTCTCTCTACTGCCCCTTTGCCTGCCATGGTCAGCATTGTGAAATTGTTCAGTTTGTCACATATGATGATATTTGTACACCAAAAGGTATCTGTTGTCAAGATTTATCTAAATCATTGTCAAGATGGATTAACATAAGAGACATGCCGAAAAAAAACATCCCTGCCCTGCCCTTGCCCCACTACCTTTCTAATCCTTCCGGGCCACAGGCCTAAACGGAGCAGCATGCTTAACTACTTGTAGTAGGTGTCTGTATGTACCATAAAGTATGACAAAGCTAGACGCCCATCATCTTTCACCCCTAGATGGCCCGGCTGTACTATGTATTTGGCCATAGACATGCGGCTCCATCTGAAGTATAAAGATAATGGTGGACTAAGCAGTTTGTATACTGCTAACCAGACGGTGCTACTGTCTTTGTCCAAATACATAGTACAATAGGGCCATCTAGGGTTGAAAGATGATGGTGATCTACCTTTGTCATACCTTGTGCTATATACAGTCATCTACTGTAAATGTACATATTTTCGCGCATGTATATTTTCGCAAATTGGCTTTAAAGTAAATTTCACGTGGATTTAAATTCGCGGATTTTTAAATAGTAGTTATAGAACTACACTGGATAAATATTCATGATGGACATATTTTCGCAGATTTTCATTTCTGAAAAAATCTTGAAAATATGTATAGCGCGACATGTAATACGTTTACAGTGCTCCAAGTATAAGCATGCCACTCAGTTTGCGCCTGTGTTGCTGGCCGCGCTGTGTTGGCCCCCGCCGTGCTGGCTGCCCGTCCCAGGTGTGTTGTCAAGGTAATGCTGTCATTACCATGGTGACATTACCACGGTGACACGCCGCAGCCCGGAGACCGGCCAGCACCAGGCCTGAATAAGCCGCTCATTCCGCCTGCCATCAACACACCTCTTTTTCCTCTCACTATCACCTCCATCCACCCCTCCTCTTCCACCCATCCACCCCACCCCCCCACCATGCGCTTCTACCATCACCCGTCACCCATCCATATGCTGCAAATTCCATCCAATCTCCTAGCCTGACTTTTATCCGCTACTTTTACTAACAGCACTATATTATCTCTGCCAAAGGCAGGGGATCGTAATCCTCAATTTTAGGTGTTAGCTCATTAACATCAGATACCATAACCTCACACCATATAAACAACTCATTTAAACATTCATTTAGGAGCAACTCACCCTATTCTGAGAATCACACTATTAGACATCACAGGTTTACAGTGATCATTTATGATGGACAGTGGACCCTGGTGGTGATAAAACTGGCCACAGGGCATTTAGAGGTGCTACCCACTGTGAGGGTTACAACCCACTGTGAGGGTTACACTCACCTAATGACCCCCTGCAGTTTTATCAATTAAATTTCTCTTTGGCGGCTTTGCCAAATTCTCCGGTCTTGACTATAATACATGTAGTGTTTCTCCCCTTCTGCCACAGAAGAGTTCCTACAGTCCATAGGTTTAGGCAGTGTCAAGCTACAAGTCTCTGCTAGGGAGAGGGAGACCCTTGGTTACCTTGTCTGGGCTAGAAACCTATCCGTTTTGAATTCCCTCAATTACTCATTTCCAATTCCCAGAGGGTTCTGATACTGTACATATAACCATGGCAGCAATCCTATTACGCATTAATTTGGAGAGACATTCAGGAATGACATTTCCTAATCCCTAAGCTTCTGTGGCATTCTGAGCTGAATTAAAAAACACACATAGAATGTGTTTAACAGCTGTCTCTATGTAGACTATTTAAAGACCAAGCCATACTGAACAGTCTTTGCGAAAACTTTTTCAGCATGCAGGACAGTCGGTCCTGCACCTACCCAATTTTGCAGGACCGGACAATTTTCTGCAGGACGGGACACCAAAATCGAAGTTTTGCATACTATTTACAATAGAATAACATTTATAAAGGAAATAAAAACAAAGAAATTGCTTTAATTTGCCGAGAATATAAGTGTGCAATCTAGAACTTGTAACTTCAGTTCTAGTTGGAATATTTGAAAAATTCTTTCAGTTTTGGAAAGCCCAGAATGTGGAGGACATCTGGTCCTGCAACACTAGTCATTCTGCCGGACCAGAGCCTTTTTAGGCGGACATTGCCACTGTCCGGCACCTTTTGGCAAAGACTGACTGAATCTCAAATTGAGAAGTGTAGCTTATTAACTTACCGCCTCTGTATGACAAGATAGCTCACTCACCACCTTGGTATAGCTGGGTAGCGTAAATCCACGTAACCAATAAAAAGGAACTCACCTAAAAGCAAAAAATAAGGCAAAGGTTAATTTCATAATCAAGTTATGTGAGTTTATAATCATATAATGTTGTAGTCCAGATGTTCCACTCTGTAATAGTCTTTATTACCTGCGATTCCACATAATACAAGAACTTTGTATGAAGACAACATTTATGGAAGTCTACCCCTTGACAACAGGGATATTTGGGATCTGAATATACTACATATATGTGCATATAATATGTGTTAAGAACACTCTACATTTATTACATCAGCTACAGAATTGCCCCAGATGGTTGTGCACCAATGTTGGAGAGCAGAGTTGGGGGACGACATGACAGATACGGCTGACAATGAGGCACTTTACCGTCGTCATGAATTATTTAACGTTGGCCTTGTAGGCGTGTACGGCATGAGTCACAACACAACATGTAGGCAAGTTACTACCCCATGAGTCAACTAATGTCACTCTGCAACATAGCCATATAGTTAGGGTTCATTATTCTGAGGATATTCCTCTCACCATGGTAACAGGACACATCTGTAATGTCACCATGGTAACGGGACCCATCTGTAGTGTCACCATGGTAACAGGACCCATCTGTAATTTCACCATGGTTACAGGACCCATCTGTAATGTCACCATGGTAACAGAACCCATCTGTAATGTCACCATGGTAACAGGACCCATCTGTACTGTCATCATGGTAACAGGACCCATCTGTAATGTCACCATGGTAACAGGACTCATCTGTAATGTCACCATGGTAACAGGACTCATCTGTAATGTCACCATGGTAACAGGACACATCTGTAATGTCACCATGGTAACAGGACTCATCTGTAATGTCACCATGGTAACAGGACCCATCTGTAATGTCACCATGGTAACAGGACCCATCTGTAATGTCACCATGGTAACAGAACCCATCTGTAATGTCACCATGGTAACAGGACTCATCTGTAATGTCACCATGGTAACAGGACCCATCTGTAATGTCACCATGGTAACAGGACTCATCTGTAATGTCACCATGGTAACAAGATCCATGTGCAATGTCACCATGGTCATAGGACCCATCTGTAATGTCACCATGGTAACAGGACCCATCTGTAATGTCACCATGGTAACAGAACCCATCTGTAATGTCACCATGGTAACAGGACTCATCTGTAATGTCACCATGGTTACAGGACCCATCTGTAATGTCACCATGGTAACAGGACTCATCTGTAATGTCACCATGGTAACAGGACACATCTGTAATGTCACCATGGTAACAGGACTCATCTGTAATGTCACTATGGTAACAGGACCCATCTGTAATGTCACCATGGTAACAGGACACATCTGTAATGTCACCATGGTAACAGGACTCATCTGTAATGTCACCATGGTAACAGGACCCATCTGTAATGTCACCATGGTCACAGGACTCATCTGTAATGTCACCATGGTAATAGGACCCATCTTTAATGTCACCATGGTAACAGGACCCATCTGTAATGTCACCATGGTTACAGGACCCATCTGTAATGTCACCATGGTAACAGGACACATCTATAATGTCACCATGGTAACAGGACCCATCTGTAGTGTCACCATGGTAACAGGACCCATCTGTAATATCACCATGGTCACAGGACTCATCTGTAATGTCACCATGGTAACAGGACTCATCTGTAATGTCACCATGGTAACAGGACCCATCTGTAATGTCACCATGGTAACAGGACCCATCTGTAATATCACCATGGTAACAGGACTCATCTGTAATGTCACCATATACGTGGTAACAGGACCCATCTGTAATGTCACCATGGGTACAGGACCCATCTGTAATGTCACCATGGTTACAGGACCCATCTCTAATGTCACCATGGACACAGGACATATCTGTAATGTCACCATGGACACAGGACATATCTGTAATGTCACCATGGTCACAAGACCCATCTGTAGTATTGGGACATATCTGTAGTAAAGGGACACATGTGCCTCTTCATGGGTCCCCACAGTTTTGACCATGTCGCCGTGTCGATTTTTAGCCAAAGGGCTGTGTCACTGTGTCAAGAACTTAGAGAAAAATCCCTGTCGGTCCTGTGTCTGTCTTTTTTTTAAATGGCCTAAGACGGCTGTGTCGCTGTGTCGCCCGTGTCGTTTTTTACCCATGTAGAGGCACACACATGCCTACCAGATGAACTCAGACTGCATGTAGAGTTGTGTGTATCCTAACTACTATTGAGCAGACAGCCTGACTGCACCACACTGTGCTGTAATGGGGCTACAACAGACACCACAATCAATGAGGCACCACACCAGCAGTCAACAGGGGGAGGTCTGTGTATTAAGGACAGACACCAAGGAATCAACATAAATGTCTAAATTACATTCTCTACATAAGCCATGGTGCAACAGTGATATGACCCTGGTATGGCTTTTATTATAGGCTCATGTCATGAATGTGTCCATACCAATGCATCCCACTATTTACTTAAGTTATAACTTACACATTTTGCTGCTACCCAAAGGTACAAGGTTGGAATCTGTGCCACTAAATTCTCACACTGAATGTCCAATACCCCCCCCCCTTCTCCCTGCATGTATGCATGCCCCGCCAGTCTCGTCTCACGAGATCCAACCCAGCTGCAGGTCAGAGGTCACGTCTTACCCACAGGGCTGTGCGCCACCTACTTCCGGTCTGAATTGACTTCCTGTTTCTTCAGGTAAATCTCTGACAAGAACTCAACACTCCATTTTATTTTTGTTGTTTCTTTCTGTCCTGACTGTACATTCCAATACAATAGCAGGATGATTCCGCGACCCTAACAAGCTCGTTACGGGAGGGTATCATATTTCATGTGGCGTTATAAGCAGCTGGCAGGGAAAGGCATTGATATTGGACCCGGGCCAACAAACCGCAATCTAATATTCCATATTGAACTTCACTGAGATAAGGGGATACCTTGGCATGTCTAATTTATGTATGAGAGAATGGAAAAAGAGGGGATAACTCATGAAACCATGGGAGGAGACACTAAACATGGCAGAGACCAAAGAAGGGAGATAGGGGGGAGGGAGGGCAGATGGGAGATAAGGACAGGGGTGGAGGAACAGGGAGGGGAAGGAGAGGGGGACAGGGAGAGGGGAACAGGGGAGAGAGGAGAGGGGAGGGGGAGGCAGGCAGGGGGGGAGGAGAGGGGAAACAGGCAGGGGGAAGAGAGGAGAGGGGAGAGGGAGACAGGCAGGGGGAGGGAGAGGAGAGGGGGAGAGAAGAGAGGGAGAGAGGGAGGCAGAGAGGAGAGGGGGAGCTGGAGACAGGGAGGGGGAGAGGGGGACTAGGTGAGGGGGAGAAAAGAGGGGGGAGAAGGGGAAGGGGGAGAGGGGCGAGAGGGGCGAGAGGGGGAGGGAGAGAGGGGGAGAGGGGGGAGAGGGAGACTGGGTGAGAGTGATAGCTCCCTGTGAACTTCAAAAGGACCAGAGGGAGATGGAGGGAGAGACAGAGGGGGGAATGGGGAAAGAGGGACAGGGAGAGGGAGGGGGGGAAATGGGGAGAGGGGAGTGGGGAGAGGGGGAGAGGGGGAGAGGGATAGGGGGAGGGGGATAGGGGGGAGATGGGGGACAGGGGGAGAGGGGAAAGGGGGGAAATCGTGATAGGGGGAGAGGGGGAGAGGGGAGAGGGGGAGAGGGGAAGAGGGAGAGGGGAGAGGGGAGAGAGGGAGATAGGGGGAGGGGGAGAGGGAGAGGGGGGAGAGTGAGAGAGGGGGATAGGGGGAGGGGGAGAGGGGGGGAGAGGGGGGAGGAGGAGAGGGGGAGAGGCAGACTGAGGCAGTATCACAGAGGGGCCTGGCACCAACAGCTGAAACATGGCGGCTGGCAGCGGGCGCTGGTCGCTGGTGTGTGAACGTCTCTGATCTTGTATCTGGTTAGGTACCAGCAGTCACCAGCGGAAGTACTCAGGGAGCATACAGTACCCAGCTGGTCGGCTGTAAGTTCTGGGAAATTACTAGACATTTTTATATTTTTAAGATTAACTATGCTTAACTATAGGTAGGGCCGTATTCAATACCCCTCATCGAATACAATGTCGCCGTATTCAATGGGCTAAGAAAAAGCTGTCTTTTCTTCATTAATTGGCTTCAAATAAAGAAAACTAATGCAAATGCCAACTACATTGATACCTCTCTGCCATATTTCACTTGTGGGGGCTGGGGCATATCCCACTCACCCTCCAGCTTCATGGGATACTGCCCCAGCCCAGCCCCTACTAGCGAGACGGTATCAATGGGCGTTGACATTTGTCTATGTATGTGAGTGTCAATACAAAACACTTGTGTTTGGTGCAGCTCATTTGCACAATATCTTATTCTTGAAGAAGAAGATGTCAAAGAATAGGCGTGTAGCTGGATGCATTATCAACCAATGAAATAATTCCCTGCATTATTCAATGTAGAATTCTTAGGGTGCATATGTAACAGCTCGTACCCATGTGACCACTGTTATCAGTGCTTGTCTCGCCAGTACAAGCTTAAGTAATGGGGCCGCCCACAGAACACACAGCCTGACCCCTATATCTTATGCCTGAAGAATAAGATATTGTGCTTATATGGTGCACCATCTTATACTAATTTAATGGTTTGCTTTTCAGTATACATATATATCTCAGCCCTATTTGATGTGACACATTTTCAGCAGCTCGTTCATCAGAGAAGCCATCTTGGATTGCTTTCGCTGGTGCCTGGACGTACTCACAGACACCCTACTGGGCCCCTGAGGTACCAGCGGCAGTACAGGAAGTGGCGTTGTCAGGCAGCGCACGTTACTGGCGGGTCCCGGCGAGGCTGCATCCGGCCACCGGGGACAAGCAGCCAATATGGCCACCACTGAGGCAATCCAAGTCATTTTAGGATTTTTGTCCTTTTTTTGGTGAAGAATTGGATTTAGTTAGTCAGAGGGCGGTCAGCGTAGACTCACTGATTGGTGAGCTGATTGTTACAATGGTGCCCTGCTGGCCACTACAGTACTGTCTTATATAATATAGAAGTGGGATGAGCTCTCCACCAATCACATCACTTGAAATTATTTATCCTGTCACTTTGGGGTGCAAACAGCACTATTGTGGTAGCTGTTAGTATGATATGGTATGGTAAATATTTGATTCTGATGACATTATATCTATATTGTATTACACCTAACCTAAGTATCATTTACAGGCACTATCAATAAAAGTTGCATCCTCCTGGTTATCACATTTACCACCAGTTTTACAACTCACAGTGGATACCCTTGAAGATAACACCAGTTCCACCCCTCATAATAGCCCTGCTAATTTCCCAGAGACATGGTCTATCCTGTCGAGCTGTGAGCTCATTAGGGAAGCCCTTTGTCGGCCTCGCCAGCAGGTGCCAGATTCAGTATAGGTGGCTCCAGGACAGTCAAAATTAAAAAACCAACAACACCAGCAAAACACAGTCCTGTTACATATATTCCCTCTCTATATGTCTACAATAGACAAGGCTTCATGAAACTGCTCCAGTTCCATGGCCCCTGGGATAACTCCGGCAAGCGTCTGTAAAGTCGGTTAAATCAATAACGCTGGTTATGTATGGCATTGTTCCTCAGACTTACCCTGCTGCTTTTTCAGCCCCTATATTGAGGCCCCATACTGCCCCCCGCCTGCTCCATCCAACATTACCTTATCCTACACTCGGGCCCTTTACTCTCCTTATTGCCTACAGGCCACCCTGCCTTGCATAAAGCAAGCAAACTCCATCAGGTTGCTGAATAAAAACATTACATTCTCATCCATCTCGATCCAGAAAACAATCATTCCCGGTTTCCACCATGATCGAACAACCTAAATGGACCCTTGGCATCTAAAGTGGGGCAGAGAAGTGGCCCTAGGGTGATAGAAAACACTAAGTACCCAGACCCTTCCGCCGCCCCGTCCTGAGAGAGCCGCCATTAGCAGGTCATGTGACACAAAATGGCGGTTCACTTGAGGCGTAGTGTCGATGGTCGACTGTAGGTGGGGTGTGAGTAGCGGGCTTAGTGAGGTTTACACCAGAGCGAGGCTCTGTATCCATCTGTAGCTGACAACCAACTAGACAGTCTGGATACCAGAGCCCCAGTATCAGCCAATCAGAGTGCCACATGACCGCCGACAGCCAATCAGACAGCACTGTCTGTACCATGTGACCCGAGTCGGCCAATAAGATGGCAGCTTCGTAACTTACTACTCACGTTAGCCAATAATGCAGCAAGCTGTCTTGTATCACATGACCCCAGGCAGCCAATGAAAAAGCTCCTTCTCTACCATGTGACCTCAGTCAGCCAATGAGGCAGGCCCCCTGACATCCCATGACTGACTGCTGTCAGCCAATGAGAAGGCTCCTATGATGAGCACCCCTTACACACTGTGAAGGCTGTCATGATGGATGACACTTAGTCAATGTGGCAGCCCAAGACAAACCAGCAGTATGCAACAATGAAGTAACCAGACATGCCACTCTATGGTCAGTAAGAAACACCAGTAAATTCTCCAATGCTGGTCTGATAGTAAGGTTTGATGGGAAATTAATATATTTTGATACCAAATCCAGGGAAACTGTGGTAATTCCTACAAAAACAGGGAAAGTGGCATTCCTTAGCAATTCAGGACTCACAACCAATAGTGCAAACCAGTATGTGGTAGATTTGGTACAGGTGACTTACTGTATAAGTGTTATAAGCCAAGGACAGGGTAATTGTCCAAGACACCAGCCACGGATAGTTACCATTGTCCAAGGCTTATAACACTTATGCAGTTAGTCACGTGTATCCTATTTGACTTACGCTCGCAGTAGGATAGTGTGCTCAATGGACCGCATCAACATACAGCCCTAAATGTAAAATACAGTCAGGCCATTTCTCTTGGCCAACTGTGGTGTAAATATATATAGTCAACACCACATTGTAACATCCACAGTACCATAGATAGTAGGTAGAGACAAACCCTCCGACGTAAGCTTTTACCTCGTGACTGGTGTTACCGGGCAGTGACACAGCACCTATCTATATGCGCATGACCATCCGACAGCCTCCTACTATATGTATATTACTGTGACCACCCGACTAGAACACCTCCCCCGGTACCCTGCACCTGATGGTGTTAGCCAATCAGACACCTCATCTGGTGTCACATGACCGCCATCAAGCAATCACAGAGCTCCCCCTTATGTCATGTTATGATGAGACAATCCTCTAAGATGACTGAAGTTTGACCACTAACCACTACTCCATTAGATGGCTGCTTAGTTACCAAATAACATGTGACTGCCACTAACCAATCAGATGGTTGCTTAGTTACCAAATACCATCTGATTACCCTAACCAATCAGATGGGTGCTCATATTTACCAAATAACATGTGACTGCCAGTAATCAATCAGATGGTTGCTTAGTTACCAAATAACATGTGACTGCCACTAACCAATCAGATGGTTGCTTAGTTACCAAATACCATCTGATTACCCTAACCAATCAGATGGGTGCTCATAGTTACCAAATAACATGTGACTGCCAGTAATCAATCAGATGGTTGCTTAGTTACCAAATACCATCTGATTGCCCTAACCAATCAGATGGGTGCTAAGTTACCAAATAACATGTGGCTGCCAGTAATCAATCAGATGGTTGCTTAGTTACCAAATACCATCTGATTGCCCTGACCAATCAGATGGGTGCTCATAGTTACCAAATAACATGTGACTGTCACTTACCAATCAGATGGCTGCTTAGTTACAAAATGACATCTAACTGCAGCTAGAGTCCCCTAGATGGCAGTACTACAGATGGCTACAGTGTTCTAAGCTTTCATGGAGTCAGACATATCTTAGTCCCGCTGTTATCCCTTTAAGGACAGCGTGTCGCCTTAATGCATCATGCCTTGGTCGTCACAATGCATGAATGCAGCCCTGGGCAGTAACTCGGCAGTGCTGCATTCAAACAGCAAGCCGACCTAATGGGGTTGAGACACTTCTGAAGGGGCATCATAATGCACCAATGCAGTACTGGTGAGTTACTCGCCGGGGCTGCCTTGGTGCATCATGACGACAGATGTCATCTTTTAGCGAGATGCATCCTTAAATGGTTGAGGAAGGAGGAATGAAGGTGAGTGTAAGACACAGACAGGAGATACATGGGTGAGGGAGCGGAGCGCCTTCTGAGGCCGGACGATAAGGCGGCCCGACACGGGACGGGCATGTTGTCAGCAATAGGAGCCCAACACGGGGAAGGCAGGAGGCACTCACAATACCCACAATAGGGCCCTATCTGTCACCCTACCCACCCCCTACCCAACCCGCTACCCACCCCCTACCCATCCCCTACCCGCAGTGCACCATGCACCGCCCGTTGCACACAGTAGAAAGGATCCTGTCAGAGACCTGCCATGTGGGACTGGAACAGCCATCCCCACATCAGGAACACTATTCTGCTGTCATTTATCATTTATCTCTTCTTTTAGTTCCTGTTTCAGGCAGCTCCCTGTGATCCAACATTAGGAGGACCCAGCACTCTTCACCTTTAGGGAGTGATCATTTTTTAACATGGGGGGGCGGTGGATTTTCACTTGAGCGGGTCGGAATATTTTTGGTTCCCCCATGGGACGGGTCGAACTATTTTTGGTCCCCAACAAATCCACCACCCCCCCCCCCCCCCCAAATGATCACTCTCTTAGTCTAAGGCCACTCCAAATAATATCCTTGTTTCTCATCACCAAGCCATGACAAAAAAGCCCGAGGGGGCTGTCTTCTCCTTTTTTGGGGCTGGTGAGCAAATGGGAAGGTAAATGGGATTCCTTGGCAAACTCAATTCATATTTCAGCGATCAAGATATTATGGATCATCAAATGTGGTAAATGCATATTTTCCCTAGCTCATCGGATCCAAAACACTGTGAGCTTTAATTTGGTACGAAATATGCCCATGTTTCCCACTGAATTGCGAAAAGAAAATCCCGAAGGACGATTTTTGAGGCGCCCACGGTGATGAGAAACAAGATATTTTTTAGCGTGGCCTTAGCAGGACTAGCACAGAAGCACAGAGCAGGAATTGGCAATCTCTATTGGTATCATTCTTTGGTGGCCAGCCTGGATATGGGGTACTATGGAGTGGACCTAATACATCAGGGATGGGAACCGTAAAACCTCGCGAGGTTGTGAATTAAAAAACTCATGCAATGCAGTTCAAAGGGGGGTGGGTGTGTAGCCTCGTCTCTCTTAAATGTATAGGGTTAAAGATTAGGTTAGGAGCTAAAAGATGACATGCCATCATTATACACCAATGAAGCCCCAGCAAGTAACTTGCCAATGCGACATTGGCACATCATGCTCTTTGGGAGTGTCTCAACCCTGTAGGCTCAGCATGATTCTTGAATGCAGCCCAGGCGAGGTACTCACCAAGGCTGCATTGATGCATCATGACGACCAAGGACATAATGCATTACTGCATCATGTCGTCCTCACAGGGTTACAGGTATAACTCACACAGGTATCAGAGCTACACAGACGCAGTAGTAGATGTGTGTGATGTGGGCGGCACCTGGTGGCTACAAACGGAACCAGCTGCTCCAGGAAACACTCTACACAGACTGGGGTAGTATTAGGGTGTAGTATGGTGCAGCCCCCCCCCCCCCCCCCGGGGGGGGAGGCCAGACTTTTTGATGGTTGTTACCGTAAAATCTTGCGTATAAGCCTAACTTGTGTATAAGCCGCACCCCTAACTTTTAAGAACCTTATAAGCCTCACATGACATCTGATTGTTGTGACTTTAATACTGTAGTATGCATCTAAAACCCATATACATGTATATATAAGCTGCACCCTAACTTTTTCCTGATCCAATAAGTTGCACTGGCAATCTGACTTGTACTGCCTCAAGTTAGCGAGGTAGCCATCTACAAATAGGGGTAGTCTGCCTCGTAGCCACACAGGTTTTTATACGCTCCTTGCCAAATACAGCAGTGATCCCATCTATGGGTGATTGGATCTATGAGATGAATTATCTAATCTATGCCTGATCACAGCAGTCAGGCACGAGACCCCTCAGGTTTTGTCGCCTTTTACGATTCCAGTATGCCCATTGGTATTATGGAAGGCTCCCGATGAAGCTATTCTACTCCTTTATGCCCCCATTATGATGGTCCCACAAAACAGAGAGAGCCTTGCAGTGGGTAGGTACCAAATACCCTGTATATCACTACGTTATTATATGGTCATTGTAGGTACCCAAACCAGGGTACCCCGCCCCCCACCCTCCTAGGCTATGGGTGCGGGCCTGCAGGGAGCCGCCATGTGGAGGTAGAGAAGAGGTGTGTGGGGATCATGGATTCATGTGAGCAGGGAGTCAGCAGAGATCCACTGATGGCCGCTATCCCCCCACCTCCTACACCCCCTCCTACACCCCCCCTACACCACCCCCTCCTAGTGCCTCCCTAGCAGCCCTCAGTCCACATCACATTGCCTCCACCCCCCCCCCCCCCACCCTACCCCCCATTACCCCAGCAGTGCAGTGTGCTGCCTAGCCTGCCACACCCACCTCCCTAGTACTGCCCAGCCCCCAGACTCCCCCCCCCCCCCCACCCTCCTGTACCCTAGTCAGTCAGCCCTCATTCAGGCCGTGCTAATGCTGCTACCACTGCTGGTACCACTCAGTAGTAGCGCCATGCACGCACAGTCTGACCCCCATTCCTACACATGCACCCCCCCCCCCCCACTCACTCACACACACTCACACACACACCATGAGCAGCTCGTGCGTGCTGGATCCCCGTGCGTGCAGTGTGTGGGTGAGTGAGTGAGTGAGGGTGTAGCGTTCATTGACCCCGGTATTCCGTCCTCCAGCCTCCCCGGCCTCCTGTTCCTCCAGCAGCAGCTCCCACTGCCTGCTGTACCAGCATGGGGAGGACGCCGGCTGGTAACCATGACAATGTGCTCCTACTGCTGCCCTCCCCTCCTCCCGGCCCGCCTGCTGTATGGCCCCTCTAGTACCCTTACCGTGTACTACCCACATATACAGCCTATACCCACATATAACCCTACTATATACCCGTATACTACTACCACTACTACTACTACTACCAGTATGTGGCCCACCTACCAGCAGCGGCGTGTGCGTCACGTACATCCGTCCTGCGTCTGACGTAGTCCGCCTCACTACCTAGCAACCCGCCGCTACTGCCGCCGCGCGCAGTGATACACGGGCGGCGCACCAGGCGGTGACGCGGTCCGCGCGGGGACTACACGCGGGGGGAGGGGGCATAATGAGGGGAGGGGGGGGGAGGGGGAGGGGGTGATGAGAGGATCAGGGTGGACTGGGAGCAGTCCCTGTGAGGTCAGGCAGCCTCAGGTGCACAATACAACCACGTGTTGGAGCGGCTCACTTAATAGGTCTATGAAGACAACCTAAACTGTGCCCAAATGGCGATGATAATGATTATTGAGAGCTAAAATCTGCTCATAATCTGTAGAAGTGACACTGCCTAAGCTTTGTAAAACGCAACCAAAATGTCTGTGGATACTTTTTATAATCAGGAGCAGTCAGGAGAAGTTTCTTATCTTAGTCCAAATATAATGCAACATAGAAGGAGAAGCTGAGCTAAGTCCAGGAATCAAGAATTCAATTTCAAACTCCTTGACAATTTTAAATGGAGGTCCTCCATAGGCAATTATATGCTTTCAATAACTATTATGATCCAGAAAAGACCCAGCGGGAGTAGCTTATACGTCTACAGCAGAGATCCCAAATTGTAATGATTGTGATTTTTTTCAGACCAAATCTGCTAACAGTTCTAGTTTACAGCATTCTATTCATGTACTTCACATTTAAGGATTGCAATCAGATATGATGAGACATAGCAGGAGCAGCTCAGGTCAGGAATCAAAATTCCCAATTTCAAAAACCTCGACATTTGTAAATGGAGGTCCTTTAGAGGTCAGGAAGGCAAATTGGGGACCTGAAAACTAGTTATTTTCTATCTAATTCTTTAATATTGACATTGTGAGGGAAGTACTTAGAGTAGAGAGTAACCAAAGATACCACTGTAAAGCTCTTTTAATCCCATAGTTACTACATCCATTTCCCAGTAGCTTGAGATAGGTGGATGGTGTATATCAGGATATATATCTGGATAAATATTACAAAAAGTTTCAATAAATAGTGGGATTAATTTGGCGATATGGACAGTAAAGTTAACTTTCTTTTTATTTTAAAGGTATACCATTTTAGATGTAAAGAGGACACATCGGGGATTATTTATCTGTAAAAAATGTTAAATTCCGATAATTATGAAGTTTTATACAACCTTTTGAAGTCAGAATTTGAAACGAAATAAATGTGTTTTTAATGCATAAATTGAGACTTTGAGACGTCCCCCTTATCTGATTATAATTAATGTTAAAAGCCATATATTAGAGATCCTCCCTATGATCTGAAGGTTACATGATACATTGTTTACAAATCTATTTTATATTACAGACCTACAAGTTGCACATGATTCAAATCATTACGCATAAGGGTCCATATAGTACAACTTCACTACATATATTTATGCCTAGTATGCCATTTATATGTTTTAAATACATGAAATAAAGGAAAATGGAGGAAAATGACAGAAAAACGCTAAATTCATCACAATTCAGGCAGACATGTTGATAAAGCCCTTATTTTCACATAAAAAATGTGAATTTTCAATTTATTTCTTCAATTCTATATACTTGAAATGATATTTTGTTAGTTTTCTTTAGTTGCTTAGAAGTGTCTATGTATATTCCCTCACTTAAAACCTTTACGAAACTGGATAGGGCCCAAGTCCACTATATGCCTTCCTGACCTCTAGAAGTATTCTATTGGTAATTCAGGCTTTCACAACATGAAAACCTTGAAATCTAGAACAGAAACAGTATACGTGAGTAAGTCCTGCAGTCATTGTGGGTTCTGCAGTCTTCGTGGGTGTGGCTCAGATTCATTAGGAAGCTCAAAACTGTCAGGGCAACGGAGACTTGGGACGTGATGAAATGCATTGTGAGCTTATTTGCACGAACCAAACCTAAACTCAAAGTTGGTATATCATATGATTGGGACTCAGAATTCAACCCTTTTAAAATTGATGCAGGAAGTTGACTAAAGCTATGCTTCCATTCCCATCTATTTCATTTCCTCTCATCCTCAATCATTTTTCCTTAAATTGATCTTATAATCCAATATATGGTCATTGCGTCAGCCAAACTCAAAACAGAGCCTTAGCCTCAGCCTAACTCAAACAGGGCCCTGCCTCAACTGCAGGACATGGCCTTGGATGGCACTTGGCCCTACAAGTAATAAGGGAGAAATGCCCCCCCCCCCACCACACACACACTACACCCACACACACAAACACCCCTGCGTCATGTCCTACCGATTGCTGCTATCTGATATGGTCGCCATGGTTACTGTACCTGGAAATCCCCGGATGATGATTAGGACTGAGAGGAGGTTCCGGGAAGGGCCGCTAGGCGGCAGTCTGCGTCACATCTAATGGTAGCCTCGTAGTTCATCATTCACCCACCAGGGTCTGATGAGTCTAGCCCTTTAAAGGCAGCATAGTGCTTTAATGTGTTATTCCCTTTGTCGCCATGATGCTTAAATGCAAGTGCTAGTGCTACATATAGACATCAAGTCAACCCTTCAAGTCAACTCTGTACTGTATCTAAGATGCTTGAATGCAGTATTGGTGAGTAACGCACCAGAGGTGCATTAATGCATCATGAGGACAAAGGGCATATCAATATGTAAAGCACTATGCGGCCCTTCGAGGGCTAAAATTAGCCATTTTGTGAGGGATTCCCTATGGGAGTGACTTGGTACCATCAGGACCCTCATCTAGTTGTGGCAGGAGTCTGGGCAGGACCAGGTACCACTAGGACCCTTACCTAGTTGTGGCAGGAGTCTGGGCAGGACCAGGTACCACTAGGACCCTTACCTAGTTGTGGCAGGAGTCTGGGCAGGACCAGGTACCACCAGGACCCTTACCTAGTTGTGGCAGGAGTCTGTACAGGACCAGGTACCACCAGGACCTAGTTGTGGCAGGAGTCTGTGTAGGACTGGGTACCATCAGGACCCTTATCTAGTTGTGGCAGGAGTCTGTGTAGGACTAGGTACCACCAGGACCCTTACCTAGTAGTGCCAGGGGTAGCACTGACCCAGTATAACAGGAGGGGGTGGAGGCCGGGACAGGGTGGGGTCTGTGTGTGTGTGTGTGTGGGGGGGGGGGTGGTAATGTGACGTGTGATGAGGTCAGAATGTGGAGGTCTACACAACTGTCCCCAGTCACGGGGTCGATGCAGCACAGCCGTCCCTGTACAGACTCTGTACCACAGGACACTCACATCTCCATATACTACTACACCGTATTGTGTCACAGTGACATCTCCATATACTACTACACCGTATTGTGTCACAGTGACATCTCCATATACTACTACACCGTATTGTGTCACAGTGACATCTCCATATACTACTACACCGTATTGTGTCACAGTGACATCTCCATATACTACTACACCGTATTGTGTCACAGTGACATCTCCATATACTACTACACCGTATTGTGTCACAGTGACATCTCCATATACTACTACACCGTATTGTGTCACAGTGACATCTCCATATACTACTACACCGTATTGTGTCACAGTGACATCTCCATATACTACTACACCGTATTGTGTCACAGTGACATCTCCATATACTACTACACCGTATTGTGTCACAGTGACATCTCCATATACTACTCTGTACTTATTGTGTCACAGTGACATCTCCATATATACTACTCTACACTTATTATGTCACAGTGACATCTCCATATACTACTACACCGTATTGTGTCAGTGACATCTCCATATACTACTATTGTGTCACAGTACCATCTCCATATACCGGTACTACTTATTGTGTCACAGTGCCATCTCCATATACTACTAAAGTGTCACAGTGACATCTCCATATACTACTTTACCATGGATTATGTCACCAGGGTGCTGTGGTACATCTCACTATACTACTTACAGCCACGACCCACACTATATAACCAGGGTGTCATGGGCCATGGCGGAGTAGCATTGGGTGAGTGGTGGGGTCACCATGGGCACTGATTGGCAGGTGGCTATGGTCACTGAGCAGCAGGGCTTCCATGGTCACTGAGTGGCAGGGTTGCCATGGTCACTGAGTGGTAAAATCGCTATGGTTACTGAGTGGTGGGGTCACCATGGTCACTGAGTGGTGAGATCGCTATGGTCACTGAGTGGAGGGTTACCATGGTTTCTGAATGGCGGGGTTGCCATGGTCACTGAGTGGCAGGGTCGCCATGATCACTGATTGGCGGGGTTGCCATGGTCACTGAGTGGCAGGGTCGCCATGATCACTGATTGGCGGGGTTGCCATGGTCACTGAGTGGCAAGGTCGCCATGATCACTGAGTGGCGGGGTTTCTATGGTCACTGTGTGGCAGGGTCGCCATGGTCACTGAGTGGCAGGGTCGCTATGGTCACTGAGTGGCGGGTCGCTATTGTCACTGACTGGCGGGTCGCTATGGTTACTGAGTGGCAAGGTTGCTATGGTCACTGAGTGACTGAGGCTCTGACTGAGTGACAAGGCTTGACAGCAGGGCCAGGCTGGAGTGCTGGTCCCCTGGCAACTCATTGTCATTTAATAGGATTTGTGTCAGCTGAGAGTTATTTACACAATGCTATAGAACCTTATTGTAGCCATTGGTGAACTTACTGCACTAGAGCCTCACTGGTCACATCTGTGCATCATTGTGGGATAGTCTCTGTGAGATTTGTAAGGTAGAGTGGGGGAGGGGACAGTCTGTAGGTATGAAATATCAATGAACCCCTAATGAGTTGGTACATGT
>OX381715.1:9397424-9461039 GCA_947462335.1 Harmothoe impar | reverse complement strand
TATATAACATGATTTCCTATCTAAATTCTTGCCTTATACTACATTTCTTGATACAAACATTTCCCAGGGGTATTCGGGCCTGCAAACATTTAGCCGGGCCTGCAGAATTATAAATCTGGAGGACCAAATGTCCTGCAAGGTGAAAAACTTTTCGTATAGACTGTAAATGTCATCTTTTCGCAACATGCCATCCTTAAAGGGTCCCAAGGTGAGACATCATATAACAGCCCCATGACACACATGTGCCTGTGGGTGTCTTATTATGACGTCTTGCTGTCAGCCTGCTTCTGGCAATCTACGCACTCTGAGAACTGACACCGGCCGAGCCCGCATCTCACATGTTGACGACGTTGTCAAATTACCTTCTCCTTTCTGACAAACACATTAAAATCTGAATATAATGAAGAATACTTCCATGTCTAATTTGGTCTATGTGATAGGAGAGGGTTCTACTTTCTCCCATACCTTGATATCAAAATTTAGGGGCAGCTTCCAATGCATTAAGGCCATATCAAGATTTAGGGTCAGCTTCCAATGCATTAAGGCCATATCAAGATTTAGGGGCAGCTTCCAATGCATTAAGGCCATATCAAGATTTAGGGGCAGCTGCCAATGCATTAAGGCCTTTTGTTGACCGGCAATGCTACATTCCTGCATTATGCCGGCCAAATAAGTTTGATGCCCTTTCGAAGCATTGGCATGATGCCGCAATACTGTTTTGGTGCATCATGCCAGGCAGCACTCTGACGCGTTGGCGTGATGCACGGAACCTGTGTTAATGCATCATGATGACAGACATGATACCTTATGATACTTTCCTTAACCCTTTAAGGAGATATGATAACTTAATGCCCATCATGCCCTTGGTTGTCAAGATGCATGAATGCAGCCCTGGCGAGTAACTCGACAGGACTGCATTCATACAGGGTCGATACACTCCCGGAGGGTCGGCATGATGTACCAATGCAGCACCGGCGAGTAATGGGCCTGCATTGGTGCATCATGACGACAAATGTCATCTTTCAGCAACATGCCTTCCTTAAAGGATTAGAGAGTTAATAGTTCATAAATAATGTATAAACACTAGTTACATCACCCCATGTCTACCACATACCCTCACACCCTTGTAGCCTCTACATGTGGGCCGCTAAGAGCAACCCGTGTTCCGAAAGCCGCCCCATCAATTATCTCTTTGTGGTACCGTTACATCACCCCCTCCTTGAACCCCCCGGCCGCCCCGACCCAGGGGCCCCTGCCCTCCCCCGGGTATTGACCAATAGAAAGCTCACAGCCCATTCAGTGCAGGACCGCCCTGAATGATCATGGCTGAAAATCAATACGGCTGACGGAGACTTTGAATGGAGCCCTATTTGGGCAGCTATGTGGGAGTGTTGGGGGAGGAGGGGGGTATAACTATAAGGGTGTAAGGCGGGCAGCCAGGCATGCATTCCCAGACTCGTCTATTTGCGGGTCGGGCAAGGAGTTGATTACACTGCCACTCATAGCTGCCATATATAGACATGTCCTGCCACTCAATGCCCATATATAGACATGTACTGCCACTCAATCCCCATATATAGACATGTACTGCCACTCAATCCCCATATATAGACATGTACTGCCACTCAATCCCCATATATAGACATGTACTGCCACTCAATCCCCATATATAGACATGTGCTGCCACTCAATCCCCATATATAGACATGTGCTGCCACTCAATCCCCATATATGGACATGTGCTGCCACTCAATCCCCGTATATAGACATGTGCTGCCACTCAATCCCCATATATAGACATGTGCTGCCACTCAATTCCCATATATAGACATGTGCTGCCACTCAATTCCCATACTGTGAAAGTACTTATATTCACGGGTGTAAATTTTCGCTGAGGTGGCAAAAAAGACCAATTTGCGGGTATTTATTCCATACTGTAGTATATAAGAATTTCGCGGATTTTCCATTTCCCTGAATATAGCGAAAATATATACCCAGCGAAATAAAGTACGACCACAGTATATAGGTCCTTGACCTACAGTGCTACTGACACTCATAGCTGCCATATATAGACATGTACTGACACCTAGAGACCCATATATGGACATGTACTGACACCTAGAGACCCATATATGGACATGTTCTGACACCCAGACCCATATATATGGACATTTGGTGGCAGGAGTCTGGCTAGGACTAGGTACCACCAGGACCTTGACCTAGTTGTGGCAGGAGTCTGGGTAGGATTTGGTACCACCAAGACCCTTACCTAGTTGTGGCAGGAGTCTGGGTAGGACTAGGTACCACCAGGACCCTTACCTATTTGTGGCAGGAGTCTAGATAGGACTAGATACCACCAGGACCCTTCCCTAGTGGTGGCAGGAGTCTGGGCAATACCAGGTACCATCAGGACCCTTCCCTAGTGGTGGCAGGAGTCTGGGTAGGACTAGGTACCATCAGGACCCTTACCTAATTGTGGCAGGAGTCTGGGTAGGACCAGGTACCATCAAGGCCCTTACGCAGTTGTGGCAGGAGTCTGTACAGGACTAGGTTCCACCAGGACCTTTACGTAGTTGTGGCAGGAGTCTGTACAGGACCAGGTACCACCAGGACTCTTATCTAGTTGTGGCAGGAGTCTGGGTAGGACTAGGTACCACCAGTACTCTTAACTAGATGTGGCAGGAGTCTGTACTGGGCTAGGTACCACCAGGACCCTTCCCTAGTGGTGGCAGGAGTCTGGGCAGGACTAGCTACCATCAGGACCCTTCCCTAATGGTGGCAGGAGTCTGGGCAGGACTAGGTACCATCAGAGTGTGTGAGCAGGCAGTATTTGCTGCATGAGACCTATCAGTCATGGATACATCTATTACATCAGAGTGCCCAGACTACGTATCATTACCGGCTAGACTCACAGATTGTTATCAATCTACAGTGCTATCACAGACACCTAGCCCATCCCCCAACATGTATCATAATCTCAGCCAGCCAGCTTTGGATAACCTGACAGTCAGTTACATAAACAGGGCCTCCCTATAACTGCAAGTACACCCAGCGGGCTCAGCGGCAACGATTTTAATGCCACCGGTGTTAAATTATCCCATAATCGCCGCTGGTGTCATTTTAGCTATCCATAGCCTTTTCAATTTTAAATCTTCAAGTTTGAACAGAACTTGAGTCATTCATGTAACTTATGAAAAAAAAAATTCTAAATCTCTCTTCAGGGTACTAAAATTTCTCATGCATTTATATTTTGCAGCTCTTTGGGAGACCAAAAGAAAAAGCCAAAAGGTGTAGGGCGCGATAAATTTAGACCCCTCGCAAGAGTGGGGATGAAAAAATATTTTTCGGCACGCTCATGGAAAATCCACCAACCCTCCCCCCTGAAATGACCACTCCCTACGGTTAGAACTATCTTAGTGGATAATCGAGTTTGCAGTTTATGTACTTATAAAAGGTATTTGAATGAGAACCTCAAAGCTTGTCCTCCCCTACACCTCCAAGTTTTACCTACCCTCTCCACTCCCACCCTTAGTTAGGACTCTGATCATGCAATGTTTGTTGTAGCACTAAATATTGCAGCTCATGGCCCAGTGGGATAACAGGGATACAGAGACAGGCATCCCGTCTATTATTAAACATGATATATACCACTACCGTTAGGGTCGGTTTAAGCACCGGCTTTTCATATCTCAAAATTTATGCACTGATGCACTGATGTTTTTCAATATACCATAAAACCTCGCGTATAAGCCTAACTCACGTATAAGCCACACCCCCAGTTAAGGCCGATCCTGTAAGCCCCACTGGCGATCTGAATGTGCCGATTTTAGTACTGTATTATAGTGGCAAAAACTCGCGTAAAAGCCGCACCCCGACCATGGGCCGATCCTATAAGCCGCACTGCCGATCTGATTCGCAAAGTAGCCGCGGCTTATACGCGAGGTTTTACAGTATGTCAGTCTTATATAAGCAAGATTCCACTGAAATTGATGAGCACTGAGGCACATAAATGGGCAACTGTGGTATACCGTACCGTCTATCGAATAGTACAATACTTCCATTACTGGCAGGTTTAAAGGCTTATTAGCCGACCACTTAACTTTGAGAAAATGCTATAGGCAACTTAGGCCTTAAATCCATTGGCTTATCAGAGAGGTTTTACAGTACCGTAAAACCTCGCTAGTACGCAAACCAGATTGCTGGTGCGGCTTATAGGATCGGCACAAAGTCTATGTGCAGCTAATACGCAAGTTAGGCTTATGCGCTAGGTTTTACGGTATTATATTTATACCTCTTCCCCCCCCCCACCCCCTGAGCTCCCCCCGGTCACTCACCCGGGCCACACGCACTGTGCTCATTTCACACTTGTCTACCTTTTTACTTCCAATCAATATTCCACACGATGACCGACCTCCCCCACACAGCCCCCGCGCCTGTTTTATCTGCCTCTTAAATCCTCAGTCGTTTCATGAGCTTGGTACAGGCGCCTTCAAACGGCCCCTGAATCCGGGCGCCAAATCCGGGCCATGTTTTTGCTGATTTACAGATGCTTTGTTTAGCGGAGTGTATCGGGGTGTCAGAGCAGCGCACTGCGGGGGTAGAACCCGGGGAGGGTACTGGCTCTTTGATGGTAAGTACTGCAACATAAACTACAGCCCACCCATTCCATGATGTGACAGCCCTCTTATTCTCCGTTGATTAATCAACAGCCCCCATTTTTCTTTGATGTCATCTGACAGCTCATTGCAAGATCAAGATATTGTTGAATAAACAGCTTGGAAAGCTAATTTCAGTTTTCTGGGCCTGAAATATGAGTATACTTGACTGTAACAACAGCCTTGTTACCATACGTCTTCCAACAGCCCCCTGTTTTAGAGCCTTTTGATCAGTGACAGCCCTCCATTTTCTTATCTTACGGAGGTTCACTGCCACAACTCCTGGGCCAGTTTTGTAGTGGGTACCCAAACATGGGTTCAGTACCCCCCCCCCTGGGTAGAACCTTCTAGCACCCTGATCATTCAGACTATACTGTGACTGTTAGGAATTGGCGAGCCCTCATGCTTTCTTGGGTTCATAATACTCATATATTAACAGAATACCATCACCTCAAACCATTCATACAACCTGTTCAAACCATGATTTACGAGTCCCTCACACTCTTCTGCCTTTCACACTTTTAACATCAGAGGTATACAGCAGGTCAGCTGGACCAGGGTTCTCCCCATACTACAATGACACCGGCGGGCCGCCGGCGTCGTTTTCACTGCTGCCGGCGTCAAATTACTCCAGAAACGCTGGTGTCATTTTAGCTATCTATAGGTTTTTGAATTTTGAAAATCCATCCATTAGAACAGAAGTTTTCCCATTTTCAGATTTTTTATTTTTAAAACAATCACCCAGGGTTCTGAGTTGTGCAAGTCATGGCTTCTCCACAAGAATTTACGGTGTGATTTTTGAGTCTGTGGAGAACCCTGTGGACTCCTGAGGGGGATGGGTCTGTAGGGTATGACCTAAAGCAGGTCAGCTGCACCTTGTTCACCAACAACAAGTATGCTTGAAAGAGTTGCTGGGGTAAGGAGGGGTAATCCCCCATCACACATAGTACACATACCCATACTATATAACACCACTGCACTAGTCCTACCACCATGACCTAAGTGTCCACAGGACCAACATGTACAGGGATCATGTATATTGTACATGTATATACATGATGTATATACACATATGTTGCTGTAGGGGTTTCCCCGGGGGGGTTTCCCCATCTCTTCTAAAGCCGAATGGAATGTCAATCACCATATTTCATTAGGTCCTCATTGAGATAAAAAATCATTTTCTTCCCCGACCTGTATATGTTGCATAGTTGAATTATTGCAATGGTGAAAAAGCTGTCCAGAGGCAGCTGAAGATGTCATATTGGTAAGGCAGGTATTACTCCTGCTTCATGTAACCATAGCAACACTCTCAGTAGTCCCCCCAGCACCAGGCCCTCCCTACACCCACACACCCAGCCCCACCACCACTGTACCGGCCCAGTATCCCAGTGCCACCAGACGGAAAAGTAGTCCCGGCTCGTGGCAGCTGTCAATCACTGCGCAGGCCCCGCCCCCTGGGACGCCGGGCGGTCACGTGGCAGGTGACCTAGATATAAGTAGGTCAGTGTAAGTAGGTCAGTGCTGGGTGTGGGGCTGCTGTGTACGGACATGTAGCACTGGGCTCTATGGAGGTCTGATCCCACGGTGGGGGAGAGGGGGGGAGGGGGAGGGGGGCAGGGTCCTGCTGGGTCTAACTTAGATCCTGACCTTTAACTGTCTAACATAGATACTCTGGTCCATAACCAGGTCTACTCTCCAGCTGATGTTGGGACACTATAATGGGTGTGGACCACTAAATTCTACATGGCGAGATGGGCTTTTTTTGGCCTAGTGAAATGCGACATGAGGAATTTTAGAGATAGTGACATGGGACATAGCCTTTTCTTAAAATCGACATGGTGACATGGTCATTTTTTAAAAATCGACAGGGCGACATGGCCATTTCTTAAAATCGACAGGGAAAATTGGGACCCCCCCATCCAGACCCCCACTATAAAGATGTATGTAATTACATTTGTCCAGGTACCAGGGTTCCCACAAAAAAAAATCAGATTGAATTCCATGACATTTCCATGACATTCCATGACAAAAATCTCAATTTTTCATGACATTTATAACATTCTTGTAGAGTTTGGGGGACTTAGCCCGGGAGAAAATTTCTAAAATCAAGAAAGCAAATGGTACATTCTAGGAGGTTTTCCATATTTCCATATTTTTCATATTCCATCACATTCCATGACACATGTCAAATTTTTACAAAATTTAATGCTATACATGTGTCGCAAATGAAAGCTGGGGACATGATGATTCCAGATCTGTTTTCATATCAATTCTATCGCCAGCGGTTTATATTTTGTTACAATTTGACAACTAGAGGGGTGTATGGGCCTGGGCACAGAGGGGTTACATCGTAGTAGCTGACATTATAGATCCTTGTGAGTCTGTGACCTACTTGGAGGGTTTTGTTAGGACACCTCCCAGCGGATCACAGTGGACAGTAGGCCCCTCCCTTCTGCCTTTTTGTCTTCCCTGTGACGCCTTAAATTCTAAACATATCCTGACATTTTTATCTAATCTTTTTTATCCAGCCGTCATACCACATACTACGGTCTTCCGGACTAATTTTCTGACTACCGGGTAACCCGTATGAATTGCATAATAAGAGTTAGATGAGACACTATCCTAAATTCTTGCGTAGAAGAGCTTTAATTTGAAAACATTCCTAAAATACATACTGGGTAATAATAATATACAGCAGTCCAACATTATAGCACTCCAATGCACTATATATGGATATATATCTAAAACTGGACATCGACATCCATGTAACAGAAAGCTATATTTATTAGAAGTAGAAATCCATGAATATCTATATGAAGGAGAACACCATGTTCATGCCTATATGTCTGTGTGTATGTTCATTTCGAAATTCAAGATTGCAACCATTGATTGAATGCCACCATGCTTTCAATGTAATCTCGAATTGCAGTTGCAGTAGTTTGATACTAATAAAAAAAAATCTATTCTATTTTTCTTTCATGAACAGTTGGCATCCCATAGATTCAAGATGGCTATCACTTATTGAATGTCCCGATGCTTGAAATGCAATCTTGACTTGTAGTTGCATTAATCTGATACTATCAAAAAAACAAATCCTATTTGATTTTTCCTTCATTCAACCCATTCAAGATGGCTACCATTTAGTAAATGCCACAATGCTTTCAGTGCAATGAAGAATTGTAGTTGCATTAATTTGATATCTATATAAGAACATTTCTATTTGATACCTTTTCCAAACACAGTTGGCACCCCATAGGTTTAGGATGGCCACCATTCATTGAATGCCACAATGCTTTAAATGCAATCTTGAAATGTAGTTGCATTAATTTTAAACTGTTAAAAACATCCAATTTAGTTGTTTTTTTCATGAAGAGTTGGCACCCCATAGGTTCAAGATGGCCACCAATCATTGAATGCCATAATGTTTAAATGCAATCTTGAGTTGCTGTTGCATTAATTTGATTCTTAAAAAAAAACTTTCTTTTTTTTTCTTTCATGAACAGTTGGCACCCCATACATTCAAGGTGACTACCAGTCATTGCATGCCACAATGCTTTAAGTGCAATCACAAATTGTAGTTGCATTAATTTGATACTATCAAAAAAACAAATCCTATTTGATTTGTCCTTCATTCAACCCATTCAAGATGGCTACCATTTAGTAAATGCCACAATGCTTTCAGTGCAATGAAGAATTGTAGTTGCATTAATTTGATATCTATATAAGAACATTTCTATTTGATACCTTTTTCAAACACAGTTGGCACCCCATAGGTTTAGGATGGCCACCATTCATTGAATGCCACAATGCTTTAAATGCAATCTTGAAATGTAGTTGCATTAATTTTAAACTGTTAAAAACATCCAATTTAGTTGTTTTTTTCATGAAGAGTTGGCACCCCATAGGTTCAAGATGGCCACCAATCATTGAATGCCATAATGTTTAAATGCAATCTTGAGTTGCTGTTGCATTAATTTGATTCTTAAAAAAAAACTTTCTTTTTTTTCTTTCATGAACAGTTGGCACCCCATACATTCAAGGTGACTACCAGTCATTGCATGCCACAATGCTTTAAGTGCAATCACAAATTGTAGTTGCATTAATTTGATACTATCAAAAAAACAAATCCTATTTGATTTGTCCTTCATTCAACCCATTCAAGATGGCTACCATTTAGTAAATGCCACAATGCTTTCAGTGCAATGAAGAATTGTAGTTGCATTAATTTGATATCTATATAAGAACATTTCTATTTGATACCTTTTTCAAACACAGTTGGCACCCCATAGGTTTAGGATGACCACCATTCATTGAATGCCACAATGCTTTAAATGCAATCTTGAAATGTAGTTGCATTAATTTTAAACTGTTAAAAACATCCAATTTAGTTGTTTTTTTCATGAAGAGTTGGCACCCCATAGGTTCAAGATGGCCACCAATCATTGAATGCCATAATGTTTAAATGCAATCTTGAGTTGCTGTTGCATTAATTTGATTCTTAAAAAAAAAACTTTCTTTTTTTTCTTTCATGAACAGTTGGCACCCCATACATTCAAGGTGACTACCAGTCATTGCATGCCACAATGCTTTAAGTGCAATCACAAATTGTAGTTGCATTAATTTGATACTATCAAAAAAACAAATCCTATTTGATTTTTCCTTCATTCAACCCATTCAAGATGGCTACCATTTAGTAAATGCCACAATGCTTTCAGTGCAATGAAGAATTGTAGTTGCATTAATTTGATATCTATATAAGAACATTTCTATTTGATACCTTTTTCAAACACAGTTGGCACCCCATAGGTTTAGGATGGCCACCATTCATTGAATGCCACAATGCTTTAAATGCAATCTTGAAATGTAGTTGCATTAATTTTAAACTGTTAAAAACATCCAATTTAGTTGTTTTTTTCATGAAGAGTTGGCACCCCATAGGTTCAAGATGGCCACCAATCATTGAATGCCATAATGTTTAAATGCAATCTTGAGTTGCTGTTGCATTAATTTGATTCTTAAAAAAAAACTTTCTTTTTTTTCTTTCATGAACAGTTGGCACCCCATACATTCAAGGTGACTACCAGTCATTGCATGCCACAATGCTTTAAGTGCAATCACAAATTGTAGTTGCATTAATCTGATACTAATAAAAAAACTAATTCTATTCTTTTTTTTTATTTATGAACAGTTGGCACCCCATATATTTAAGATGACTACCATTCATTGAATGCCCCGATGCTTGAAATGCAATCTCGAATTGTAGTTGCATCAATTTAATGCTAATAAGAAACAAATTCTTATCAATTTTTCTTTCATGAATATTTGGCACCCCATAAGGTGGCCACCATTCATATTAATGCAAATAGAATGCTTTAAGTGCTATCACGACTTGTAGTTGCATTAATCTGATATTAAAAAAAAAAAATCTATTTGAATTTTCTTTCATGAACAGTTGGCACCCCATAAATTAAAAATGCACCCAGCACCCAGGTCAACAGCTATATACAGACACGTGTACCTCCCCTGCCTGTTCTCCTTCAATGCACAGTGAAGAGGGTGGGAGGGGGTGACCATCAACAGTGCACAAACACTTTGATTGGATGACAATGCAGTTTTTATATTACAACCTAAATTTGTGCAACGAAAATCATCAAGAAATACTAAGTATTTTTTCCAAAGAATAGCTTTTCTAGAATGGCTCGGTATTCAGGAATCCTACTGCGAATAAAAAAATGTCAAATTCTAATTCTAAATACCTGAAAATTGAGAAATGCTGACGTTCACGGGTTATGTAGGAAATGTACTAAAAACAGCAAAAAAGGGCAACAAAACCATAATTTTCTCAAAAACTGTTCAGTAGGATTTTTTCTAACTGAGGTTCCACTGTTTTCTACCCTCATATTACACATTGGCATAGAGAATATATTGACACCTAGTCAGGATTTTGCGCTAGGAGCAATCTGTGAGGCGAAAAACAGCCAAAATGAGCCACTGGTCTGAAGTATAAAACTGGGCATCGATCACTATAGAGCTACAAAGAGACAGAGAATCGATGTCCAGTAATAATAGTTGTCATGATGCATGAAAATGTCCACAGGATATCGTCGCCACCAGTTTAATACGCTTACCATATTCCTTAACCTTTTGAGAATGACATAATGCATTAATACATCATACCCTTGACGAGTAACTCGCCAGGGCTGCATTCAAGCACCATGTCGACCCTACAGTGTTTAGGCACTTTAGAAGAGTTGGCATGATGCACTAATGCAGCACTGGCGAGGTACTCTCCGGGGCTGCATTGGTGCATCATGATGACAAATGTCATCTTTTAGCGACATGCTGTCTTTAAAGGGTTAAATGGTTATGGTAAGTTTCAGAAGGTGAGGTGGGAAGTTCCACATGACGGAGATATCAGCCCTAACCAGGAAGTCTGGTCTAGTACCGGTGTACGAGGTACTTGGCACTGGTTGATGTTAACTCTTTAAGGATTGCATGATGCCTTAATGCATCATGGTCTTGGTCATCATGATGCACGAATGAAAGCATCAAACCGACCCTACAGGGTTGAGACACTCCTGAAGGGTTGTTATGATGCACCAACGTAGCCTCAGTGAGTTACTCACCGAGGCTGCATCGGTGTATCATGACGACAAATGTCATCTTATAACGACATAACGTCCTTAAATGGTAAAGGTAGTTTTATAAAGACTAGAAAGGCCTCAGAATGTGGTTACCATTGTCACACACTCTATAACTTGTGTTATTCTGTTTTGCGAATTTAAACCTTTAATGACGGCATGTCGCTAAAATATGACATTTGTCTTCATTATGCACGAATACAGCCCCGATACATTGGCCAGTGCATCATGCTGATCCTTTCGGAATGTTTCAACCCTGTAGGGTCGGCATGATGCTTAAATGCAGCACTGGTGAGTTACTCGCCAGGGGTGCATTGGTGCAGCCAGTGATATATTATACCCCATGGTGCAGCATGACGATAAATGTCATCTTTTAGTGACATGCCGTCCTTAAAGAGTTACATGGATAGCGAAACCCTACCTGGGCCTGCCTTCAGTTCTATTTTTTTCCTGCGTTCCCAGAATACACCTGGCACGGATTGTTTACCCCTTTTACCTCCTGACATATTGACCCGGTTTCTGTCTTTTTATATCAGGACAAAAAAAGATTGCTGTGTTCAGGTATCCCGACCGACCCTATTTTTTTTTGGCCCTACCCTAATTGTCTTTTTTTCTTTTTGGAAGGCATTTTTGAATTTTTGCAACCAAAAAAAATACACTTTTTTCACTGAAACTTCCTTCTTTTTTTTTTTATCGAAATAATGCAAAAAAAAACAGGAGAAATTCATCTTTTAACGGTAATCCTTCAAGAATTTGGGTAAAATAAAAATCAACCTAGCAACCCTAACGTTTTTTGGCCATGTTACCTGAACATGACTTTTTTTTGGCCTCCCATAACATCATCCTCCACTCCCACCTTTCTTATCACACACCATAAGTGTACACTCCACATACAGCCCATATCTCGTCCCCTTTCTTGTTCCATTTCATGTTTTGTTTACTGTATGGCTCATCAGGGATGGGTCCGATTTCTCACTAGTCTCATTGTACGGTACTACCAGTACCGTAAAACCTCACGTATAAGCCGCACCCCAACTTTGGGTCAATCCTATAAGCCGCACTGGCCATCTGATTATGTTGAATTTTGTGCTGTACTATATCTAGGAGCAAAAATTTACGTATAATTCAGATCGCTGGTGCGGCTCATAGGATCGCCACAGAGTCTGGTTTTGCGGTAGTCCTTTTTTAATTTTTTATTTATTTTTTATTTCTTCTCATTGTAGTCCGGATAATGGACCCAGGATCTAAGGGGGCCTAAGCGGAAACGGATCTAGTATTAAAGGTTGCCTGCATCCAGATGCATTTGGGGACCAGGTCAGTAGGCCACAGTACTGGAGATAGGGAGTGTGACATACAAACACTTTACTGGGTTATGTTAAATCCCTTTTTTAAATAACAAATACTTTTGATTTAAAGGCATAGCCTCTGATGATGAAAAAAATAATTAGCAATAGAAAGGATTTAACTTAACTCAGTAAAGTGGATGTATGTCACACCCGCTATCTCTCCAGCACTGCAACCTTGTCCCCAGTTGCATCTGCTTTGAGGCTAGTTTTGATACTAGATCCGTTTCCGCTTAGGCCCCCTATTTCTTTCACTATTGAGTACCTACCAATATGTCACAGCTTTCTTAAAGTGGACTGAGTAAGCTGAGACGTTTTCGTTAAATATGGGTGTATAAAGGCAATGTACTGATAATTTTGTTGGTTCCCCCTTGAAGAGGGATCCACATAATGTGACATTTTGTTGGTCCCCCTCTCAAGTAGTCCACCCCACACCCCCCACCCCTCCCAATCCACGACCCCTGTTTGTTTTTTTACCGTTTCCATCCGAGGCTTTTTGAGAAATTTACCACAAAAAAAAAGAAGTATATGCTGACTAGCAAAAACTCCAAATCTGACCTTTCAAAATGTTGAAATTTCTTAAAATCCCTTGATTAGATAGCCCAAAAGAGAAATTTTCCAAGCTTTTTCCCTTTGGGAAATTTTGTGACCTGGCTCCACCCGTAGGACAGCTTTTTTTCATTTTCCCCTCTGCCCTTCCAAAAAGTAAGAGCCAAAAACCTGTAATCCAAGTTATCAAAAAAAGGTGGCCTTATTAGTCTTTAAAAGAAGGACCCCTCCCTAACACTAAGTAAGAGGGATGCTGGTGTCGATGTCTGTGGACACATTTAGGACAAGGCTGGTATTCATGTCTCATGTTGTGTATCCATACGGGTCTAACATAATACCTTGTCTCAGCTTCCTTTTAGTACTCCGTATATAGTACATATCGAAACTGAAATCTAAGTGTAATGCAGGATTCAGACAATAATTACCCATGACATGCATGTGATGGTTGTACATGTATTTTATGCAACATGTACTTTAACTGTCACAGCAGTGACAGCACAGTGGGGGGGGGGGGGGGGGGGTGACATTTTTCTTTTGATATCATAATGATTTTTCCTGACAAAATTTCAGATAATCAATTGTCCCCTTAAAATTTGAGGAAAACATTTCGCTGATCAGAGAAAATATTACCAAAGCCAATTTTTTCCCCTCAAACTCACATACGGCTTATGGCTAAGGTCGGCTCATAACCAAGGTTTTATGGTATATTTTATACCACACTTGGCCTGTATACTGTAAACGTATTACCGTAAAACCTCGCGTACAAGCCTAACTTGCGTATAAGCCGCACCCCGACTTTAGGCTGATCCTATAAGCCGCACCAGCCATCTGAATGTGCCGATTTTAGTACTGGACCATAGTGGCAAAAACTCATGTATAAGCCGCACCCCGAGCCTTCGCCGATGCTATAAGCCGCACTGCCGATCTGATTCGCATACTAGCCACGGCTTATACGCGAGGTTTTACGGTATATTCGCGCTGTATATATTTTCGCAGATTTTGCGGATTTTAAAATCCGCGAAAATATGTACATAGCGAAAATTTATCTAATACGGCTCTGTAATTACCACAATTTTCAATGTTGCAGGACCGGCTGCATTTTTAAAGGACCGGACAGACATATATCTGACAATTTATGCATTTAAAGTATGAAATAGTTTTGTCCATTAAAATAAATTTTATTTGTAATCATCTATGGCCAAATGAGGATAGATATGTAGTTTTACCCAGTATATTGACAAACATAATATTTCAATATTAGAAGCCCAACTGAATTCTCCTAGTTCAGAAAAGCCCAACATGTGACTGGACGTTCGGTCCTGCTACACTTGTCAATCTGCTGGATCGGTGGAATTTTAGGTGGACATTGCTACTGTCCTGCATGTTTTCACAAAGACTACCATTCATAACAATAATTCAGGGTTCTCCGCAGATGGAAAAATGACACCGCGAAAACCTGATTTCCGAGATATTGATGGGTTCAGCAAATATTTCTCATTACTCGCCAGTGTCTAACTTCACCATTAAAACTCAAATATTGCTGATGAAATACAGATTTTCGGGGGTATTTATGAAAAAATTGCTTAAGGTGACCCTAACTTCTGTTCTAATTGGAGTATTTACACAATTCAAACATCTATAGAAAGCTAAAAACACATCGGCGGCGTTTCTAGTGTCATTTAACACCGGCGGCAGCTAAAAGTACGCCGGCGGCACGCCGGTGTAGTTGCAGTGTGGGGAGAACCCTGCCATAATGAATCTGTTACATACAAAAGTTGACCTACCTGTTGCTGCTGTTGTTGCCACGACATGGTGTTGGGTTTCCTGTTGATACCTTTTAGTGCACTTTCTGGGGCCTGCAAGCAGCAAAACACACAGCCACGTGAGAATAAACACCTCCTGTGTGTATCTATACACATATGCAGCAAGACAGGGGGACATTTCAGAAATGTTTTTGAACATTTCTGAAGTGTGACCAACACACATGAATATAGCCTCAAAATCCTGCATTCTAATATATACTATTTGAAGGATAATTATCCTGTGAATCTGCTGATATCAGATGTTTGCAAACATTGCCATAATAGACAATGTTATGAAAACCAACATTAACACAACTTTATTATGAAAAGTCACCCTTTCTTGCTACATTGGTCTATAGACATACAGACTACTGATCATATTGTACCAGTTTTAACCCTTTAAGGACGGCATAATGCATTAATGCATCATGCCCTTGGTCGTCGTGATGCATGAATGCAGCCCTGGCAAGTAACTCGCCAGTGCTGCATTCAAGCATCATGCCGACCCTACAAGGTTGAGACACTCCCAAAGGGTCAGCATGATGCAATGTAGCACCGGCAAGTTACTCGCGGGGCTGCATTACTGCATCATGTCAACAAATGTCACTTTTAATAACATGCCGTCCTTAAAGGGTTAATAGAGTGCAGTTCAATAATTTTATTGATTTTGTGACAGCTGCTGCAGGAAAATGACTTCAAATATCAATCATTAATATCTGTACAAATGTCACCCCGGGAGTAGACTACCATAATATCCTTAGTAATTCTTTTGGTGTTTTTATTTGCTGTAAGCCGAATTTTACCCTAATACTACCATTCGGCTTATAGATGAGGTTGTAATATAATACTGTTGTCGACGGAATAAGCACACACCCCCTAATAAGCGCACACACCCTGTTTTGGCCGATTCTTACACAATAAATAACCAAAAATATCTCAATTTTTAACCCCAATAAAACTCTTAACTACTAAAAGGTGTCCAGAATAAATGTTTAAGCGCACTGTGCGCTTATTACCTCGAAAACGAATCTTTCCTCTCAAAGTCAGATTTGGCTTATAAACCAAGGTAGGCTTATAACTCAGGTTTTACAATGGTACCCAGCAGAGTACCAAAGGGGCAGGGAGGGAGAATTGTATGAAAAAGACATTAGAGGTGATTTCTCTTTCATCATTTAAAGAAACCCTAGCTTTAAGAAGACGACTTATGGAAGATCCTTCTTGTAGGAAAAATAAATCCAAATATGAATCAGTCTTAAATGAGTTTTTTTCCAGTAGGAAATACTAATGCATATTAAACATATCTGATACCAGAGTTACATAACCGTGTCTACAGAGATGTGTTACACCATCTTTAGTGACGTCATACCCATATCTACCCATACATAACACCGTCCCTATACGGGACTAGCGCATTAGGCTATGGGGGCCGCCATATTGGCTCAGAACAATGCATTGTGGTTAGGCCCCCAACTCCAGAGCAGTTATATCATGGGAGAATTTCTTATTAGCCCCTTTGTTCTAGGTGTGAAAGGAGGGGATTAGCCTGATAAGGCATTACTATCATGTACACACATTCTACCGACAAAACGTAGGATATCTTACAATTTTGCTCAATTTTATATAGTAAATTAACATAATTCAATACAAAAATTCCAACCCAAAAAGTGGGAATTCCTGCAAAAGTAAAATTTAAAATCTAAGATTTAAGGGGGGTGTTTTTGCAAAAAAAAATTATGATTTTTCTAACGATATTTCAATGTTTGGTGTACCCCCCCGCCCCCTGCCCACCCGCCCTTTTTCAAATGTCGTCCTGTGAGCAAGTTCATTACTTAAGCTGGTACTCGCGATATATATAAAGAGCGGTCACATGGGTACAAGCTGTTACATAATTCAACCTAAGAATTCTGCAGTAAAGGGAGGGAATTATGCCATTACTATTAGTCTAAAGAAGTATTGCACTAGTGGCTTACATGCCTACTACCGTAAAACCTTGCGTGTAGGCCGCAGCAAGTGCACGAGTCAGATGGTCAGTGCAGCTTATAGGCAAGTTTTAATATGTATACTACTGTACTAACTCAACAACTTCCAGACCCCCTGTGAGGCTTATAGGATATCCCCAAAATCTAGGTGCGGCTAATACGCGAGTAAGGCTTATATGCGAGGTTTTATGGTATGCGCCCGATAATAATCCATAATATGGGAATGTATCGTAATGTACAGTATGTACACTTGATGCACTGGTGCTATGTGGGTCTGCTGTCAACTCCCCCATCTGTCACCATGACCCTCACCTTGTGCTGGGGGACTACAGGGACTCCTCAGGTCTGATGGTGGAGGAGCCCGGGCGGACTGAGTCTACATCGGGGTGAGGTAATCATTCAACGTGGATCAATGCTGCATCAATCCCCTTCCTACAACCCCACCCCCGGGGGGGGGGGCACTCCCCCAGATTTAAATACTACCGTAAAACCTCGCGTATAAGCCTAAATCGCGTATTTATACCACACCCCGACTTTACAGCAATCCGATAAGCCGCACCAGCGATCTGATAATGGTGACTTTTGTACTGCATTATAATAGCAAAAACTCACGTATAAGCCGCACCTCCACTGTGTGCCGATAATATAAGTATCATATAAGCTGCACCAGCGATCTGACTCGCGTACTAGCCGCGGCCTATATGCGAGGTTTTACGGTACTGTATAATGTGTGTCTTCTACGCAAACCAAATCTCCGGTGCAGGTTCTGCAATATTCTCAAGGTCTAGGTGTGGGTAATACAAGGGTTTTTATAAGTATACTGTAAACGTACATATTTTCGCGTGTATAAATTTTCGCGATTTTGCTAAAAAGTGTATTTTCGCATGTATTTAAATTCGTGATTTTTTAAATATGGTAGTACCGTAATATGACTATATTGGATAAATATTCGCTCTGTACATAGTTTCGCGATTTTTAAAATCGTGTATATTTCTCATGCCTTTGGGGCTAATTTGCCGTGAATTACACTTTTCACTGTTTTTCTCCCATGATAAGAGTACCAAATTCTGGACAATGTTCACACATACAGTGTTGCTGAAATGACGCCGGCACGTCAGCTTTTGCCAGCGTAGAATCTTAATGGCCATCATAGGGCCTTAGGATGCAGGCCAGAATGGCCTGCCATAATCTCAGCTTCCTAATGGTGAAAACAAATTAGAATCAGTCAAATAGAGCCAAAGGCAATATTTGTAACATTGCTTTAAATGCCACTACATATGGTGACTATAGAAGAGATAGGGAGTGCCCCCCCCCCCCCCACGGGACAGCTCTACTCCACTCACTCAGCTACTCACCCTTACACAGTCACCCCCCCCCCCCTCACTCACACACACACCCTCACACACACACAAACCCTCACACATTCAGCAGATGTCAATAGCTCAGAGTGGGTCACGTGACTGATTGATTATTAACCAATCAATGGCCTGCACTCGTTGTCCTAGGAGGGTCCTCAGTCGGCCGCCGGGTCGGGGGGGGGGGGTTGACATAATAATACACACCGGTCGGGGCGCGCTAGGGATGCCATTCACATTTCCTATATAGACATATTGCTATAATGTCATTATTTCAAAATATTTTATTGACAATTTTGATATGTCAAAATTTTTATGTCGATATTTCTTTTAATGAAAAATTGTACTTTGCCAGTCGAGAAAATATTGTATGCACTTGTATCATGGTACCTGAATGTGCTTGCATCCAGTGCACCCTCATGAAGAAAGGGTGTCATCCACTATGTTTAGTAAGGGAGGTGGGGGTGTAATAGACATAAGTGTTCTAAGTTCAACAGTTGGGAAACCTATCCTTTCAACTGTCCTTAGGTCAGATTCTTACCTCGCAGTATTTAAGGCTGGGAGTTTTGGGTTTCATATTGATGATTATTTTTCAGTGAAAATAATAGAACTGGTGTTTACCTACCATTAACTTTTGTTTTTGTTGTTTTTCTCAGCTTGTTAAGGCAATAATGTACTGAAAAAACGTACATATACCACATATAGGCCTACATACACAGGCCCACATATACACCAGGCTTTAAAAAAGTTGTATTCAGGTAAGTTATTTCAGTGTTAAAAGCACCAAAATTGTCATAAAAATGTCGAAAAAAATTTGGGTTGGCCACTAAAAACGTACGAAACACAACTTTCTTTCATTTTAATCCCCATGTATTATATAGCGGCCTACATATACAGTATACCCATATGCTTGTAAGTTTACACATGTACTACATCACATTATAGGCTTACACAACGGTAGATCGAAGACCTGATCAATCATTTATGAGTACATTTATAACCTGTTGGTCAATAATAGAGTCCACTAAACAATAAGACCACTCTATATTGGCCGAAAATGTTACCATTTTGTTTTTTCTGTCAGGAAGTAAATACATGTACCCTGGTAATGTATTTTACGATGAACTCAGTTGTCATTACCGTATTCGACCTAATAAGCGCACACCCCCTAATAAGCGCACACCCCCCGTTTTTGGCCGATTCTTATATTAGAAATAACCAAAAATATCTCAATTTTTGACCCCAATTAAACTCTTAACTACTAAAAGGTATCCATAACAATTTTTTAAGCGCACTGTGCGCTTATTACGTCTAATACGGTAGGCCTAAAAGAAAAGAAGTTGTGTTCCGGTATCCCGACCGACCCTACGTATTTGGTGGTCGACCCCAATTTTTGGAACGTTTGAAAATATATGGCGATTTTACTACTACCGGTAAAATCACTTTTTTTGGGGGGAAAAAAATGCTGGAAAAAAAATTTCGACCTACCAACCCTATTTATTTTTGGCTATGTTAATACTAGTACTGTTTAAAATTCCTACATTTAAAGTTTAAAAAAAAGGTTGAAAAAGTTTGTCATCTGGAATTAGGCTAGATGTAGAATAGACTTTGGCCTGGTTAACACTGTGGGAGATAGCACTGGGATGACTCAGACACAAGTAATCTACACTGTATCTAGTCCGTCCCATTAAACTGTAGCCCTCTAAGGGCAGAACGGTGCCTTAACTCTTCAAGGACGGATGTCATTAAACGTGACATTTGTCGTTATGATGCACCAATACAACAGCAGCAAGTTACTCATTGGCGCATCATGCCAACCTTAGGGAGTGTCTCAACCCCATGGGTTGACATGATGCTTCAATGCAGCACTGGCGAGTTACTTGCCAGGGCTGCATTCATGCATCATGACCACAAAGGGCATGATGCATCAAGGTATCATGCCGTCCTTGATTAAAGTGGTATTTGTTGACATGATAAACCAATGCAGGACTGGCTACTAACTCGCCATTTAGGAGTGTCTCAATGCTGTATGGTCAGCATGATGCATTAATGTACGAGTTACTCACCAGTGCTTCATTGATGCATCATATGAATGGTAAAGAGCATATCCCGTAATGCCATCTTTAAAGGGTAAAATCTACTCAGATAGCACTGTAACGAGGTCTGATGACGTCATCATGCTGAAACCAGCTCATGACGTCATCATGTTGAAACCAGCTCATGACGTCATCATGTTGAAACCAGATCATTAGCAGTTTACTAATTCATATACAGAACCGTTATCTGACATAAGCATCCAAAATGTATAATTACGTACGGAGGTTGTCTGACATAATCATAATCACACAAAATGATAATCACACAAAATCAGCATATATCACTGAATGCCGTGGTCAGTAGTTTATTAATGAGTCTAAGATATGCCTTGAGCATTTCTTTTCAAATGAAATAAAATCGGAAGCTCGAGGAGGGGAGGGGGGGGCGGTTATATATGTGGAGTTAGCTGGTGAGGCCACTAAGGGCTATTCTTGTACATGTACATGTATGATCTCTATCTGTGCAGTTTGGTTTCAGATTCTATATTTGATTTCAGAACATTGCAAAAAGAGACAGGCGAGTATGGCAACCCAGCCGGTAGACCCAAGGTAGTGATCAGGTGCGGACGGTCCCCACATTGGTTTTATTAGATAACATTGCATAAGTGACGGTACCTCTATCTAAACTCAATACCGGTTTGTAAACTTGAACTTGAAAGGATTAAGAATTCATGTTGAAATCCATGTAAACTCTTTAAGGAGGCATGTCACTAAAATATTATGTTTGTCGTCATTGTGCACCAATGCAGCCCTGGCGAGTTACACGCCTGGCGAGTTACTCGCCAGGGCTGCATTGGTGCATCATGCCAACCCTTTGGGAGTGCCTCAACCCAGTATGGTCGGCATGATGCATGAATGCAGCAACGGCGAGTGCATTCATGCATCATGAAGACCAAGGGCATGGTGCATAAACTATTTAAGCCGTCTGTAAAGGGTTAAAAGCGTTATCTGGATATGAACCTACCCGTGAGGTCACACTACGGTGTACTACGGCGAGGGGACGCCCCAGCACTCAACTAGACTAACTACAAGTTAATCAACCCTTTAACCCTTTAAGGACGGCATAATGCATTAATGCATCATGTCTTTGGTCGTCATGACTCTTAAGGCTGGTAGTCATTTAAACCTTTAAGGATGGCATAATGCCTTAATGCATCATGCTCTTGGTCGTCATGATGCATGAATGCAGCCCTGGCGAGTAACTCGCCAGTGCTGCATTGGTGCATCATACCGACCCTTCAGGAGTGTCTTGACACCAACAGGTCGTCAAGATGCTTGAATGCAGCACTGGCGAGTTGCTAGCCAGTGCTGCATTCAATTAACATCATGACGACCAAGAGCATGATGCTAACCTCCCTTTTCAAATTCCTGGGTCTGCTCCCACTATTGTGTTTCAACCCTCCATTTTTCACGCCGACCCTAAATTTCTTAATACAATTTTTTTTTTTATAAAAAAAATTATGACATCTTTGGCGTTTTTACTCCTCAAATTAATTTATTTTAATTATAAAAAAAAATCCGACCTACCGACCCTTTTTAATTTTGGCCATGTTACCGGAACTTTTTTTTAGGCCCTATTATTGTACAGAATATTAAGTGTTACTGTCCATGTAGTACCGCAAATTCTCGCTTAGAAGCAGCGGCTAGTACGAGGGTCAGATCGATGGTGCGGCTTATAGGATCAGCCCAGGGTCAGGGTGCGGCATATACACGAGTTTTAGCCACTACGGTACAGTACTCAAAGTGCCATATTCAGATCACCAGGTAGATGGCCTATCTCTATGTAGCAGGTGTGTCGGGGGGATCAATGCTATACTGTACTCAGAATCTACGTTAACACATACGTGGTGCGAACATCGACTGCTTCACCAGAGGTAGCAATTTTACCCTTCTTTTAAGGATCAAAAGAGGAAATTGCTCTCATTTTTCATCTTTTCGGTCAAAAAAAAAGTTCAGTAAAACAAAAATTAAATTCAGTAGTGAAATCCCAAAAATGCCTTATCAAAAAAAGTCAAAAGGCAAAAGGAGATGTGCCGATGTCATTTCAGCAACACTGACTGTACTGTAAACGTATTATATTTCGCGCTGTACATAGTTTCATGGATTTCGCGGATTTTAAAATCCGCGAAAATATATACAGAACGAAAATTTATCCAATATAGCTCTTTTACTACTATATTTCCAAATCCGCGAACCTAAATCCCAGCGAAATTGAACTTTTTAGCAAATCCGCGAAAATTTATACCAGCGAAAATATATACGTTTACAGTACTTAGACAAAGCTCCTGTAACACTTACCCCTATATATGTGTCACATTTACTCGTACTTCCTTCTCTGTAGACACTGACCCAGATTTGAGTTAGACCTCAATAATCATGGACCTACACCCCCTGGGCTACAACCCTGGGTTCTTCTGACAGCTACAGTTTGTGGCCATCCCAGTTATCAAAGGGTATATTTATTGAAGAAATAGCCAAAATTCAAAAGTTGGCAGTCAGTCAATGAATATATTAGTTAGATTATCTTGGATTCTATTCAACATTTCTTTTTTTATTTACATAAGCTTATTTGACTCGACGTCCCCAATTACTGGATGAATGGGACATGGTGTGGTTCAGTTGATCCATAGATGTTGGACACAATATACTGAGCTCTTATAAATAACTGTCCAGTGCCCCACTTCTCACTCTTTCAGGGTTCTCCGCAGATGGAAAAATGACACCGCGAAAACCTGATTTACGAGATATTGATGTGTTCAGCAAATATTTCTCAATACTCGCCAGTGTCTAACTTCACCATTAAAACTCAAATATTGCTGATGAAATACAGATTTTCGGGGGTATTTATAAAAAAATTGCTTAAGGTGACCCTAACTTCTGTTCTAATTGGAGTATTTACACAATTCAAACATCTATAGAAAGCTAAAAGCACACCGGCAGCGTTTCTAGTGTCATTTAACACCGACGGCAGCTAAAAGTACGCCGGCAGCACGCCGGTGTAGTTGCAGTGTGGGGAGAACCCTGCTCTTTTACTGCATGGAGATGACCTGCAGCGTGTTTAGACAAACTGACCCCATCTAACTCGGCATACTGCATCCTTGCATCATGCCCTTGGTCGGCATGATGCATGAATGCAGCCATGGCGAGTAACTCACCAGTGCTACATTCAAGCATTATGCCGACCCTATGGGTTTAAGACACTCCCAAAGGGTCGGCATGATGCACCAATGCAGCACCAGCGAGTTAATCGGCAGGGTAGCATTGGTGCATCATGCCGACCCTGGCTAGCGACTCGCCAGGGCTGGATTCATGCATCGTGACGGCCCTATCATGCCTATGGGGTTGAGACACTCCCGAAGGGTCGGCATGATGCACCAATGCAGCACCGGCGAGGCTGCATCGGAGTATCATGATGACAAATGTCATCTTTTAGCGACATGCCATCCTTACAGTGTTAACCCTTTAAACACGGATGTCGCTAATAGATGACATTTGTCGCTATGATGCACCAATGCAGCCCCGGCGATTAACTCGTCAGGGTTGCATTGGTGCATCATGCCGACCCTTCGGGAGTGTCTTAACTGCATAGCATCAGCATGATGCTTGAATGATAGACGTACAGGGAGTTCTTGAATGTAGCACAGGTGAGTTACTCACCAGGGCTGCATTCATGCATCATGACGACCAAGGGTATGATGCATTAATGGACTATGCCGTCCTTACAGTGCTAAGGTCAACAAAAAAAAAGTTGTGTTCAGGTAACATGGTCCAAAAAAATTAGGGTAGGTAGGTCAATTTCTTCTCTTTTTTTCCTTTTTTTTTAAGGGTTTTGAGACAAAATTCCTGCCATTTCCGTATAATTCCAAAAATGTTTGAGTAAAAAATATGTGTTTTTTGGGGTAGAAAACCCAAAAAAATGCCTTTGTGTAGGGCCAAAAAAATAGGGTCGCTAGGGATACCTGAACACAACTTTTTCCTTTTTTTTGGCCTAAGGGTTACTTTTGGTGTGAGTCAGCTGTAAGCTATAAGGTGTGCTGTACCTGTATAAGGCTGTGAAGGTGACCTCCTTGTGTAAACACGGCACTAAGGCCTGGCACCCAGACCCAGCTGCTGCTCCTCCAGCCCCATAAGGTCTACACTCCAGGCTGTAACCTATACTATAGGCTATAGTCTGAGATGTATGCCGCTTGGCACATATAGGGACTACCGTAAAACCTCGCATACAGGCCACAACTAGTACGCGAGTCAGATCGCCAGTGTGGCTTAAAGAATCTGCACAAGGTTGGGGTGCGGCTTATACACGAGTTTTTGCTATCATAATACAGTACAAAAGATCGCTAGTGCGGCTTATAGAATTGCCCTAAAGTCGGGGTGCGGCTTCTACGCGAGTTAGGCTTATGCGCGAGGTTTTACGGTATAGGCTATGGTCTAAAATGCATATATAGCTTAATACATTTTAGACGAATGAAATGATTCCCTGGCCTTCACTGTGGAAATCTTACCGTACTTTAATATGGTCAATTTGATATGTAACAACTGGTACCCATTGTGACAGCTGTTATCAGTGCTTATCTCACCGGTACTAACTTACGTAATGGCCGCGCCCACAGAACCATCAGCTTGACCCCTATACTCTACACTATAGTATACATTTTGGGTAGTGCTGTAATGCATTATACGCTGTGGAGAAACAAAGTTACTATGCTTCAGTACCCGGTACCGGTACTAGAATGGCCGTTCTCCACGCACCTGTGGAGAAACTGATGCTTATTCTCAATGGGCTGTTTCTCCATGATGACGTCACTAAAATATCTATGAAACTAATCTTTAAATGTCATTTTTTTATTATAAATTATCAATAATTACATGAAATAAACACAGAGATCCACTCTCATCAGTCTGAATTCCCGTTTTTTCCGCCTCGTGTGATATGATCCAAGGTACCACTCATGGAGAAACCTGTCATTCAGACAGATCATTGTGGACCTCTGTCTGTATACCCTTGGTTGTCAATGATGCATCATGACTATAATTGGGCATGATGCTTAAAAGCATCATGTGGCCTATTAACTCTTTAAGGACAGCATAGTGTATTGATGCATCATGCCTTGGTCATCATGATGCATGAATGCAGCCCTGGCGAGCAACTCACCAGAGCTGCATTCAACCATCATACGGACCCTATGGGGTTGAGACACAGTGACCCCGAAGGATCGGCATGATGCACCAATGCAGCACAGGTGAGTTACTCGCTAGGGCTGCATTGGTGCATCATGACAAATTTCATCATTTTATAGCGACATCTGTCCTTAAAGGGTTAAGGGTTACATTGAGGCCAGATGATGGCAGATGTCACTGTGTGTGTGTGGTGTAACAGTGTGACACCTACTGTACAGAGAGTCCAGCTGTCAGCCTGCCACACCCCCAGCTGCTGTCACACTCACTGAGCTGCTGTCACACTCACTGACAGCTATACCCTACACAGGGACGTGTCCACGCCCAGAGTCTGACAGCAGGATCCACAACACTGACACTGTCACTGGATCCAACCCACTCACTCACTGACACTGTACACCTACCCATACTGCCACACCCACCTACACACACACCCACACTCTGACACATACACCCACCTACACACACACACATAGATACACGGGCAGGTAGTAAATCCTACCAGTAAGTAGTACCTACTAAAACCCCCCACACGTAAACCAACCCAACCCCCGGTACCACTACTACTACTACTAGCGGCAGGTCGGGTCGGCCTCCCTGCCCGCCTCCTCCCCGCCCGACCCGGCCGGTGCCGTCATGCCACCCATGGATCCCGCACCATACGGAGGTCGGTCCGCCTACCTGGTAAAGCTGGGGGCGATAGTCCATGCCCGCCTGGACGCCGGGGACTGGGGGGGATGGCCGGACCGGTCACTGCCACACGTATTGACTCCGGATGGTGAAACGACGACAACAAAAACCTCACAACTCGGGATCCACTCTAAGCATTAACTCTCGTCCTCCTTCTTGTAGTCACTCTCCTACACACTCTTTGTGGTTATACCAGAGGTTATAGTGGTGGCAGAATGTGTTTGGAGAGTGGAGGCGTGTACACTCTCATACACAGTCTCTGTGTTTACAGACTGGGTAATGGTAGTACAGAATAGGGGAGGAGAGTGGAGGCTTGTGACTACAACACGGGCCCTTACGACATCAATAATCAGTCCGAGTGGGCTTCACAGGGACAGAAAGCGGCCCCTACCACCCCCACAACACGCCCTACTACTTGTATACAACCACACATACAGGCCCACATTGCTGACATCCCCATTCTCCTATCTGTGGGTAGATGAGGGTGGGTGAGGGCCGGTGTAAGGGCAGGGAGGGTTGGGGAGGGGGAGGGGTTGTTGTCCGGGTGGTGTGGGGCCCGGAGTACGGCGTCACGGTAACGGGAGTTGGGGGCGGGGGCGGCCCGCGTCTAACCCAAACTACAACGGGACCCGGCCACTCCTCACCAAGGCTAGGCTCTAGTCAAGGAGGAGGTCTAGGCCTAGTCACTGCTCAGGCCCTTACTCCCCCCCGTAACCCCCACCACATGTGCTATAAATCACACGTATATATAAACACACAGATTACTACGCCGACCTTGGATCATGTGTGACCTAGATTCTAGCACGTACTCAGCAGGTGCCCGCTCCCGGCCCCCAGGGGGGTTGGGCTAATGGGGAGTACGGCCCAGGGAAATGAAAACAATGTCTAACTCTAATCCACCCTACTAGTCAGGTTTACTAGTTATCTAATCTAGTATAATCTAGTCTAGTCTTGCTAAGGCTACTTATATTACTTAGGGATATAGTGCGTATCTACCGGGTCCTCATTAGCGGGGTCATTGCCTGGGGAATCAGGGCAATCAGATCAGCCATGTTTGTACTATACCCCATGATATTGGTATAAAAAGGTATAGAGTGACTATCTTCTATTGGCCTATTTATTCGTATTTAGAGCCCAGTCATTTATTGCAGGGTGAGGGGGGGGGGGGGTTACTTGGTAGATTTTCCCAACATGCCACACCCCCTTTATACTTTATCTATAATTTATTTTCAAGAAAAGTGGAATTTTGCCCTAGATTGCAGGATTTTATACTTGGCAAGCATGGGAAACATATTTTCAAGAAAACCTGTATTTTCTGCGCCGAATTCTTTTTTTTGGGGGTGTACAAATATGGATGCCATAATATAGGACCGGTGGCAACACTGACCCCCTGAAATATCCCTTTTTGTACGTAATAATTATAACACAGAACATTCATTGAAAAGGGTTCATTATTTTTGTCTATCAAGGGCTGAGTCATTTATTGCCAGCGCGGGGTGGGGGGTGGGGGGCTGGTGGATATCGGGGGTGGGGAGAGGGGGTCACAATGTAAAACAATTATGTCAATTTCTTTTTAAACTGACATTTAACTGACTTTGAAAGTAAAAAATAAAATAAAATAAACTGGTGGGAATCCTGATTATAACAGACATATACAAACTCACTGATAACACTAGCAGGCGCCTGGTCTGATAAGTCCCTTTCTGCATCATGTGACACTGGGTAATTACTTATACCACCCCAACCGGTTGTTATAGTTAGAGTTATCAGAAGAAAGATATCAGTGATGATATTGCATGGGAAATAGTTCTCTGACTTAGACCATAGAGCAAATAAAAGGGAAATTCCCTTATCCATTCCTTATTAGGAAGTAGTACTACACTGTTAGAAGTAAGTAGTGTTCCTGTACAGCAACTATTGGGGGCAACTTTGGTTCCAGTAAATTCTGCTGTAGACCTACAGTAGAATCTACTGTAGATGCAGACCTGAGTTCTAAAAAGGCCCACACATTCAACATCTTGGGAGATTTGAACCCCCAGGTTCCAATCCATAGTCCTGAACCATGACCACTAGGCCAGTGAATCCTGCATGTCAGGTGCATTGAAACACCTCCTACCTATGTGTGAATGGTAATGAGGTCAACACAGGATCCCTGGGGACAATTTTAGAACTAGACTGTTCATGTCTTAAGGGTTAATATTAAAATTACCCTATTGCAGTAATGTACTAATAAGGACTGAACTACCATTAGTTGAAGTGTAATCTTAATGGCCTATAGATGTTTTTCAAAGTAAATTTTACTATCTTTCATGCAGATTGTTGAGATACATTGGTCTTATCCTCTGCATATTTTCAATAGTAACATTTCAGTGTACCAAAATATATTATACTTTAGAATTGCATCAGGAGAAATGTAGTTTGTATGAGAGTTTCCTGCCGGGACTGGAACTGCTGACCCTCAGACTACATCTCCCACTGCTCTACCAACTGAGCTAGCGGGGCAATCACTTATATGCAGCCTGTATCAATAGGCTTTTGAAAAGATCAGGTCATATTTGAGCTGTGGAGTATGGTACTCCCTCCAACCTCTCTGCTCTCTCTCCCTCTGGTTGCTGGTTATGGGATTCAAACCTGCATCTACAGTAACAGAATTGTATGTGTACAGCAAAAGTTGCTGTATTATCTTTTACAGCTAAACTACTGTATAGTTACAGCACATATTGCTGTTCACGAACAACAACTTTTTACAGTGTACTATTTACTGGTGTATCATTTCAACAACGTCGCGGGTCGTGGATTCGGGGGGGGGGGGGAGGGGGGTACCCCGAGGGGGGGGGGATTGCACCTGTTTTCAGCGAAAAAAGCCCAGGCGTTACTATGCTGTAAATGTCCCGGTTCTCGAGGGATATCGTCCCCTCTAGAGGAAGTTGAAAATAAGTGGTCTCTTCCTTAGGGAAAATTTGTCCAAGGTTGACCCCTGCTCAGAGCATGGCCGTGGCTTTTATATTCATATGTGCCCCCCTTCCCTGGAGCTTGATACCAGAGGTTGCTCTATCCCTCCAGGGGTTAGAGAGTGCTCATCTTTTAACAAGGGGGGGGGGGGATTCTTCTCTTTTTTTTGGGGGGGGGGGGGATGGGGGGGGGGTTAACAAATTTCGACCCCTTCACCAGAGGAGGGGGTAAAATATATCAACCCCTCTTTAGGGAGCCAGAAAAATCTCACCTGTTTTGAGCAAATAAGCCTGAGCGTTACTATCCAACAAAGGGGCGCGAACATACACAATTTTCAATTAAAGGGGTGGGGGGTGAACAATCTCAACGAAATCTCCCCCCCCCCCCCTGATGTTAAGAAATGAGCACTCCCTCATCATAGACACGTCATGACGGGTCAGACAGATACGTCACGGACACCTCACCAGGAAGATAACACACACAATACTAGGTCTGAGTGGAGGAAAACTGTTATCTTTGTTTGGGTAGTTTTACATCCGGTATTCTTTTAAACACCTTTATTAAGACCACTTTAAAAAAAAGTGGTATTGAAAAATATGACAGGGATCAATACTATAAACAACCCCCGGTGTTGTTTCTACACATATACGTTTTTCTTGGCCAGAATTCACATTTTGAGTAATCAAGAATTATCGTTCTTAATAAAAGTGGGGAATTGTAAGTTATTTCTATCTTATTGCATTACTGGCAGTATAATTATTTGATACCAAATAAGCCGATACTTGTCCATTTTATCATGTTTTTCAACAAATATTTGCAAACAGAAAAGGTTTTCCTAAAAATCTGATTTCTATGATATGCGCAATGAGAAACCATTTCATTTTTTGGAGTGGCCTAATAATTCACATGGAGCCCTTGATTGGGGGGGGGGGGGGGGCAGTCCCCATACTCCCTGTCGATCCTAAATGTCGCCATATCGATTTTTTTCAAATGCCCATATATATTTATTCCTCCTGTCCCATGTCACTAAGCTTAAAAAAAAGACCATGTCACAGCCACCTAAAAATAGCTATATCGGTTTAACGTGTATACAATAGTACTCTGAGTTCTGAAGGTATCATGAACCACTCCTGTAAGTATCACAAATGCCTCTTGGGTGACACCTGTGGGTATCATGAACCACTCTTAGAGTTATTTATAAATCATTCCTGCAAGTATCACTAACCTACAGGTATCATGAACCATTCCTGCAGGTATCATGAACCACTCCTACAGGTATCATGAACCACTCTTATAGGTATCATGAATGACTCCTGTGGGTATCATGAACCACTCCTGCAGGTATCATGAACCACTCCTACAGGTATCATGAACCACTCCTACAGGTATCATGAACCACTCCTGCAGGTATCATGAACCACTCCTGCAGGTATCATGAACCACTCCTACAGGTATCATGAACCACTCCTACAGGTATCATGAACCACTCTTATAGGTATCATGAATGACTCCTGTGGGTATCATGAACCACTCCTGCAGGTATCATGAACCACTCCTACAGGTATCATGAACCACATCTGCAGGTATCATGAATGACTCCTGTGGGTATCATGAACCACTCCTACAGGTATCATGAACCACATCTGCAGGTATCATGAACCACTCTTACAGGTATCATGAATGACTCCTGTGGGTATCATGAATGACTCCTGTGGGTATCATGAATGACTCCTGTAGGTATCATGAACCACTCTTAGGGGTATCATCAACTACTCCTGCAGGTATCATGAATGGCTCCTGAAGGTATCACAAACCATTCCTGCAGGCATCACAAGTGATGCCTGTGTGACTCCGGTGAGTATCATGAACCACTCTCAGAGGTATCATGAATCATCCCTGCAAGTATCAACAACCATTCCTGCATGTATCATGAACCACTTTGAGTCTTGTAGGTATCATGGACCACTCATACAGGTATCATGAATCAACCAGTTATTGCCCTGTATGTATCATGAACCACTCTTAGAGTTATTTATAAATCATTCGTGCAAGTATCACTAACCACTCCTGCATGTATCATGAACCACTCCTACAGGCATCATGAACCACTCCTACAGGTATCATGAACCACTCTTAGGGTTATTTATAAATCATTCCTGCAAGTATCACTAACCACTCCCACATGTATCATTTAAACTCTCCTACAGGTATCATGAATGACCCCTGTGGGTATCATGAATCACTACTGCAGATGATAATAATCTTGAACTACTCCTAGATATCATGAATGCCTCCTGCAAGTATGATGAACAATTCTTACATTTATCATGAACCACTCCTGTATGCATCATATACTACCCTTGAGGCATCATGAACCACTCATATCAGGACCACTCCTGCAAGTATCATAAACTACTCCTAGACAGACCATGAATGAATGCTGCAGGCATTATGAGCCACTCATACAGGTATCATGAACCACTCCTACAGGTATCATGAACCACTCCTACAGGTATCATGAACCACTCCTGTTGGTATCATGAACCACTCCTGTAAGCATCATGACCCTATAACCTGAGCTCTATATCTGTTATCCTGCCAGTCAGATAACAGTGACATGACATTTCACCAGATTCTTTCGGATATTAGTAGGTCGTATGTCCAACACCAGAAAATAACAGGTTTACTGGTGATTTGTACTTTTCAAATTTGCATGACTTGTTGTCACTACAATTACAGCAAAATCTGTGAATGTATTTTTTCATGTTGGAATAAAATAATTTCGATAGATCCTTCCACACATTCACAATGGTATGAGGAACATGGAAACTAGCAGCATAATACACCAATACTGTGAGTTACACATAGATATCAACTAGACTTGGTCCCCATGTTCCCCATAGTTCCTAAGTTGATAAATTAAATTAGATAGATATAAATTCAACTTAAAATACCCTATATTTTGCGGGGTCTCACATTTGGGAATCAGACCAGGCTTGCACCCATGGTTTGCTACAGTGGTCGTCCCAGTCAAGTTAAATACTTAATAGACTTTCACACCGGGAACCGCCTGACATAATAAAGCTGTCCGACACAATAAGCACAAACTGTTGTCTCTTACACTGCTCTATTATAAATAAACTAAGGGAGTGATCATTTTTTTCACGACAGGCGTGCGGATATGAAATTTTGCATGGGACCTCCCCTAGAGTAGTTGATTATTTTCCCACCCCCCCTCCCCTGACAGGTAACATTTGCACCCTTTTATTGCATAGGAACACACCCGCAGCTTTTTCACAAAAAAAAACAGATGAACTCTCCCCCCCCCCCGAGGACTTCAATTTCATTACCCCACCCCTGTTAAGGGGTCAAAATTGTTAACCATTAACCCCGCTCCCAAATCCTCCCCCTCCACCCCACTGTTAGAAAAATGATCACTCCCTAACTTAATAAACTGTCAACTCCCATAAAGCTGAAAGGAACTCTCTGTTTATTGGTGCAGCTCTAGATTTAATACTGCTGAGTTTCTGACCCTGTCAAATAAGTGTCATAATGTGACAAGTTTATTGAATAAAGTTGTATATTTATTGCATGTTTTGCCATTTCAACTTGGGAAGTTATGCCCAAGGCAAAGGTGATGTGATTGTGCAGCATAATAGCTGAGGTTAACACAACAAAAGAATCAACAAATATATTTATTCCAATTTGCAAATCACTAAGAAGACTGTTTTCTAACCTTTGGGATTTGGGGAAGAACTACTACAATAAAACATTGGCTTTTACAAAGTTGAATTTTATATTACTACATGTCAAATATTTTCTCCAAAAGTCCCATCTCCCTCATGAGCAAAATTTAAACATTTAGAAGGCTAAAAAGCTTTGTTTGGGGATTTATTTTTCCTATAATACAATTTCTTTCTCCCAAGGAAATCTGCAACTCACAATCGATGTACATGTATAACCAAGGTTTTTCCAAAATATCAATGTATTTAGCCATAAGTCAATTTCCACCCCAAGGTCCAAATCATCTATGTCCAAGATTGACATATAGCGAATGTTATGCAGTACATGTATGTATATGAAATCCATCCCTGAAGATCCATCTCCAATTCCAATAGTCTAGGTACAGCACATTGAGACTATACCTTGTCTGGCATATCCTGGTGAGCCCCCTGACTGTGAGGGCATTAGTACCTATATTAGTGTTAAGTTTGACACCTACAGGAGGAGGCAAGCCTCATCCCTTTGGTGGTGTTAATACTGTTATTATGGGCCATAAAAATCGGGGAGAGGAGGGGGGAATTCATCAGCACTGCAATTAAATACACTTGAGGAAGGGGTTCACGAGGTGAAAAGTTTGATTTATTCAAGGTCTCAATTTAACCATTGATCACAGCTTTAAGATTCCCACAGAGAACTCATTAGTCAAGCCCTTTTTCGGCCTCGCCAGGTTCCCCCAGACAAGGTATATGCTATGGGTGAAATAGCGTGCGACATGTCCCAGTGACTCACTAAGTTGCATGTTCTGCTACAACATGTGTGCGGTGACATATGGTGGGCTTCTCAAATGTGAGTCGAATACATTTAACTTGTTACCTGACTTCTCACGAATTCTGCAGGGGAGGAAAAAATACAGAAATAATTTAGATCACAAATAATATTTAGAATTTTGGAGAATTTTGAGGCAGGCTCAATCATCTCAATCCAAAATGTAACTGGGCTACTGAAATCTTCTGACCATAAGTCTAATACATTTGTATGTACTATCAGTATCCTATGCTTTCACTTATGTTTCTTTTGACATTAAGATGATATAATAGTATTACTTAATGAGCATTTTCTGTCAGGTATTGGCAGTGGGCAAAAGAGATAAGGTTAATTCTGTTTGTAAACAGTCACCTTTTATAGTAGCAACCACAGAGCTCAGTAGGTGGCGCTTCGAGTGTTTCCAGTAAAACCTTCAGAAATGAACTGATGATATGATAAGCATATGGCGGCCCTATTTAAGGCTAATATTTATTATAATTAAATAGTTTTGACCTATTGGAAGGTTAGTAGACATACCCTACTTGTCGCATCACACAAGAAGAGGGGTAGATTCAGATAATTTCAACACTAGACATCGATTTTCGATTTTATCTTTCATTTTTCCCATTGAAAAAATATGATGCACAATCCTAAATTTGATCCATGTATCGCCAAATATGTCTATAAAAAGCCTGCAATTTGTTTTAAGAAAATTTCAGACGCCCCTTTATTCGGTGAGCCTCAACATGTAGGTCCCTCATGGCAATTTCTATTTCTGTAGGTGTTATATACAGCATAAAAATTAACAAAAGTCAATTGTCTCATGAGCAAATATTTTTTAATACACAATAATTAATGTATGTACCAAATAAAATCAATATAGATGCAATTTGGAGAATAAAAAAAAAGTTTAAAAATAAATCAAATTGAATTATATAAAATAATTCCAATTTTACTGTTTTCCGAGGTGAATAAAATCATAAGAATGCATTCCACTCTGTATTTCTTCTTACATGATGCTAGGCAAATATGTAGGGAATAAGAATAACAAAAGTCACATCACCTTGGATGAGACATAACGATATGAGGGGTGGCTAGCAGTTTTTTGCCAATTTCAAAAAAATGATTTAATTACTTTTTTTTTGAAAAATAGGAAAAAAATTAAATTTACTTTCATATACGCCTGCACCATACACCACTAAATTGCAAATTTCACCACCTTTCTAGTGGCGTAACCTTGGAATTCTGGGATAAGAATGTTCATTTGGCTTGATGTCGCTATTTATAGAGCCCATCAATAGAGTGAGGTCCATGACACGGGATTGTCGGCTAAATCTGGTGTTCCCGCCATACGCGACTGGGCACAGCTCCACACGCAGTTTCAGAGAAGGCAGCTGCACACGTAAGGCCACTCAAAAATATGGTTTCTCCTCACCAAGGACTGAGAAGTATGATGAGGGAGCCTTTCTTTTTTTTTAAAGTTTACTCATAGAAAAACAGTTTTTTACTCTATAGAACAATGTATGTTTTTCATGACCAAAATTCACATTTTATTGGTTCAGAATTAATCGATATTTAAAAGTGGGGGGATGTATATTATTTCCATTCAACTGCATTGCTGGAAACATTAACTTTAATTTGACACCAAATATGCCAATATTATCATGAAATAACAATATGCCCTAAAGTTTGTGATCATTTATGACAGGCAGGCAACCCTGTAGGAGACATACCTGACCACAGGACTGTAACAGGCGGCCCCCTCTGGGAGTATCACAGTTTGTGTATCGACCCCTGCAAGTTCTACAGTTATCTCCCTCTTCATCTGCCTCGCTAAATCCTGGGACATTCACTTTATAGGCAACTAGCAGAATACAATTAATCTAATCAAATAATTCCTTCCATTCACTGCATAATTCTTTGGATGGTACCATGTGTCTGCTGTTATCATTGCCTATCTCACCAGTACCAGCTTAAAGTTCGTTCATCCGATGTTTGGGACAAAAAAATAGATTTCCTTAAAAATGAGTCACAATGTTCACAAATAATATATTTGACTTCTTATCTGTTCTATTCCCCCTAATTCCCTCTGATGTTGCCCTAATTTGATTTTATTGCCCAATATATATTAGGGGCCCTAGCTGAGGTAATGCAACGCGCCCATGCTAGGTTTGATACTTTTATTATCTTTTGATGTAATTGTATTATTTTCCCGAATAAAACACTTAAAAAAAAATATGGTCATTTTGGAATAAAAGCATGCACGCTTTTATTCCCCCTATTGAAAATACAGTAGAAGAGCCCACGGTTGGGACACATAGGACCCCTTTGTGACTTATTAACACCCTTTGATGACATTTAATTGACCTCTATTCTCTAAATATTATACTTTTACAGTGTTTGGAATACATTCAAGTAAGATTTAGAATTTGAAGAAAAATCCCAAGTATCCCCTATATGGTAGACTGCACACACAGTTTTATGCAAGTCCCTCCTATGCTGATTGTACAGAGCACATGTAGTTTGTCATTCACTCACCAAGCTGTGCTGCTGCTGCTGCTGCCATGTAAGGTAAAGTCTGCAGAACAGCCATTTCGCAAAACCAACAGGGGTAGACACTAACGCTGGCCCGGGAGCCAATGGTCCGCAATATTTGGTCTGGGCCTGTAGTTTTCTACAGAATTACCTTGCCATGGGCCTGGGTGGCCCCGATAATATTTGCAAAATGTTTAAGGGGAATAAACATGATAAATATAGTCATGTAATATGTCGTTTGAAAGATAAAGATGTGAGCAAATGAGGCAATTTGGTTTCACTTTAACACAGATAGATCAGGAATTTATATGATTTTTTCGTTGGAAAAAAGTAAAAGTTTTTTCCCTGGCCTACAGCAAAAAGTCCGGCCCATAGATTTCTGGAGCTACAGGTCCGGGTGGCCCACAGCTAAGAAAGTTTGTGTCTACCCCTGGCCAATATGTCATTGTATTTTATATAAGGCTGTACATATTTAGGACATATTTCCATGAATTTCGCAGAAATGAATGCCTGCGAATTCTTGTCCATCGTAAATATTTATTTAGTACAGTATTGAATTAAAAGTGCCACCTTTCGGAAATCTGGAAATTTAACTACCCCCGAACTTGAGTTTTTTGCCAAATTCTCATTATAATTTATACCCACGTAAATATATATACGCTTACAGTAACCTGTAATTGTTATTTTGTTGTCTCTCAAAGTTGGCTGGTTTTCTGGTGGGATGAGTACCAGGCAAAAAAGAGGTAGAAACCAGAATCTACTTATATAAGATATACAAGACTTAAGACAAAGCCGCACGACTGTCTGTGTCACCTGGTTGAGACTTTTACAGCTTTGACCTTTTGCTCATTGCTGTTTTACAGCCAAGGTGTCTCCAGTCTTATCAGTAGCTGATAGGGAGCCAATCTATGAGCAGAGCAGAAGGTAGACATCCTACCACCACACTTTAAACCCCACTGCCATTATTTATACGGGACTAGCGCATTAGGCTATGGGGGCCGCCATTTTGGCTCAGAGCAATGCATTGTGGTTAGGCCCCCGACTCCAGAGCAGTGCATCATGGGTAAATTTCTTATCAGCACCTTTGTTCTAGGTGTGAGGGGAGGGGATTAGCCTGATAAGGAGATGGGGGCTTAGCCCCCGACTACGTGAGGTACCAAGGGTGCTGGTAGGACTAGGTACCATCGGGACCCTTACCTAGTTTTGACTGGAGTCTGTGTAGGACTAGGTACCACTAGGACCCATATCCTGCCAGTACTTTCTGGAGAAGCCCTGCCATAGCGTATTGTTTCCAATGCAAACACAAAATCTTGGCTTTTTGGGGGCCACTTTTACTACCCACATTGGTACGCTATGGCAGTGCTAAGGATAACTAGTTATGGCAAGAGTCTGTGTAGGACCAGGTACCATCAGTACCCTTATCTAGTTGTGACAGGAGTCTGTGCAAGACCAGGTACCATCAGGACCCTTATCTAGTTGTGACAGGGGTCTGTACAGGACTAGGTACAACCAGGACCCTTATCTAGTTGTGGCAGTGGTCTGTACAGGACTAGGTACAACCAGGACCCTCATCTAGTTGTGACAGTAGTCTGTACAGGACTAGGTACAACCAGGACCCTTATCTAGTTGTGGCAGGAGTCTGTACAGGACTAGGTACAACCAGGACCCTTATCTAGTTGTGGCAGGAGTCTGTACAGGACTAGGTACAACCAGGACCCTTATCTAGTTGTGGTAGGAGTCTGTAGAACTGGGTACCACCAGGACCCCTACCCGGTTGTGTAGGACTAGGTACCACCAGGACCCTTACCCGGTCGTGTACCGGGTGCTAGTAGGACTACTGCACATGTTACCTGGTGTACGCGGGCTGACCTTGTACTGTGGTACGATCAGCTGACTGCTGGCAACTTGCCAACTCTACACTCAGCCACTAGACTTGGTCAACTCTCATCAACTAAGGGGGTGGCTATTAATACAAAACAGAGGGGGGGGGGAGTTATCCTTTTTCTTTGGGGGGGGGGGGGGTAAAAATGTTTAAAAACATTTAGAGGGACATGCCAAAAAAGGTTACCCATCAAAAACACCAGCAAGTTGAGAAAAATGTAAATCCCTTTCAAGAGGGGGGCGGGGCGCTGATGAATATTGTTGTGCTCGCACCAACTTCCCCTGTTGTTAAATAATGATGTCTCATAGTCTTTTTTGATTAAGCTTCCTGAATTCTCCCATATGAGCTCACAGTTTATGTATTTTAATATTCAATTAGCACGGTTTCCGCTAGAAAAAATATACCGGTACCGAGGATCTTTTTGCATATCAAATATACATTAAGTGTTTTCAATACATAACATTCTCTTAGGATACATATTTTATGCATAGATTATATGAATCACCATCATCATCCTATACTAGAAAAGGTTAATGTCACTGGATGATATGGATTGAAATGGTCATTAGAGAGTATTTGATTCAAACCCTGCCCAAGAGGGGGAGAATGGAGTACTGAACCTTTAGATCTGTCTGCCCCATAAAAATCAGCTAGAGCAAATGTAACTGTACCCTTATGGTCAGTAGTAAATCTGATTTCCCCCACAGAACAACAGTTTGCCCTCCATATCATGCTTCTTGAATTACTTCTACAAAATTACAAATTTAATTTAGCTGAGTGAAATGTCTTGTTACTATCTTCCTAAATTAGAATTACAGTGTCATGATTACTACAAATACAAATTCAATTTAGCTGAGTGAAATCTCTGGTAAGCTTCTTCCTAAATTAGTGTTTACAGTGTCTTAGATTTATAAATAAAACTTGTATATTTCGACAAGACTACTGTAAATGTAGATATTTCTGCGCGTATACATTTTTGCGATTTTGCTAAAAAGTGCATTTTTGCATGTATTCGCGAATTTTAGAACATTTTAGTAGCGTGACTATACGGCATATTTTCGCAGATTTTTAAAAAATCGCAAAAATATGTACAGCGCGAAAATATGTACGTTGTCAGTGCCTGAGTGGTGTGGTAAGTCTACATGGGAGAGGTAGGAGTGTATACAGTGTCCATGTAATATACACACATGCATATATACGGCACCCCCCCCCCTCCCCACACACACACACACACACACACACACACACACACTGCTCTGTACTCAGGCAGGTTGTCCCCTGGGACTATCTCACCATCTCTGCACATATATATACTCCACCAACCACAAGTTAGAAAGACCAGTGTATGTACTAGGTATAAGTACAGCCCCATTACTACACATTATAAGTACATGTACTAGACACCACCTATATATAATACCCCCATAAGTTACAGACATGTGTATGTACTAGACATAATTATACTAGTACCCATTTCCAACAATAATAATGTACCAGATATATCAGCAACTATACCAGATTTTCCAGCAATTATAATTTTAAAAAAAAAACAGAAAAAAAATATCTTAAAGAATTAACATTTTGCTTGCTCACATCATTTTTTTCTAAATCAAAATCCATTGACCAACTTTCTTGCTGTCTTGTATAAGGGCTGAGGGAAATCAGGCCCATATATAAGACCAGTAGGCCTACCTACTAGACATGAGGCCCCTTCATGCATACGCCTCCCTACCCCCTAATCCTACTGAGTGCTATTTCTGGTAAGCCCCCTCCCCAGACTACACATACAGTGCACTCATATAAACTTAATCCTGAGTTATTAAAGGTGAACTGCTGCAATATACACCAAACCTGTTCTAAGTCAAGGGCACCTCGCGGTACATTCAGTCACCTTGTTCTACTTTTGGTCAGGGAAGATAGAAGCATGTTTCTCAAATCAATTTAGATCAGGGGGCTCCAATAATGTGCAGTTGTGATATATCCGTGTGTATACATTTTGTGAATTTGCTAAAAAAAAGTACAATTTTGTCTGTATTCAAATTCACGAATTTAGGAATATATACTGTATAAATATCCAAGATAAATATTCGCCCTGTATATATTTTCACAGATTCTCATTGCTGCGAAAATATGTGCAGTGCGAAACAAAATATGTCCAGAGTATAAGAAATGGCCATGTTGCATGTCTATGTCACTTAATAAATGATTATGTCCCATGTAGATTTTGAGAAATGGTCATGTCCCCTTTCATCCTCTATTTATAGCTTCTGTCCCACTTCACATACACTATAATAATAATGTTAATGGTCATGCTGTGTCCGAAGTTGGCTATGAAGTAGATACATTAAAGCAGAAACAGCTGCTGCCCACGAACTAGCCAAAAAGCTAAATAGATAAAAATGTCACAGGGTATTTGATTATGGCTACTTTAGCACTGTAGTACACTGAAAAAGTAAACTTGTCTCCAGACTCGTCAAAGTGACGGTCATAAAATAAAAGAGTCAAAAGTTGTCTAACCTATCAGGTTACCATTCCACAAATAGAATCTGGAGCTGGCAAATGTCGAGTTTTGGGCTGGCACATGCAAAGTGGGTCTTCTATCTCCCGCTACAAGACCCGCTTCCTTGTCACTTAGACGAGTTTTTGACTCATTTATTTTGTGACCATCACTTTGAAGAGTCTGGAGACAAGTTTATTTTTTTAGTGTATACATCTAAAAGTTTGTTTATTAGCTGCATCTTGACTCTAGGGTGATCCTATAAGCCGCACGGGTGATCTGACATGTGTACTAGCCAAGGCTTCGACGTGAGGTTTTACGGTAGACCTCATATCATAAGTCAATTTTCAGAACTGGCAATGTTGCTGTATCGAATTTCGGCATCCACCCCATGATGTAGAAGTATTCAGGCACCCTGTGGGAGGGGTCATTATGTAATGTGGCACAACACTGCCTTATTAACCCTTTAAGGACGACTTGTCGCTAAAAGGTGACATTTGTCATCATGATGCACCAATGCAGCCCCAGCTAGTAACTCACCGGTGCTACATTGGTGCATCATGCCGACCCTTTGGGAGTGTCTCAAACCCGTAGGTTTGGCATGATGCTTGAATGGGGCACTGACGAGGTACTCGCCAGGGCTGCATTCATGCATCATGCTGACAAAGGGCATGGTGCATTATTGCATCATGCCGCCCTTAAAGGGTTAATTGGATTAATCTGTACCCAGCCCTCATGTGGCCCTCAACACACTGGGTGGGTACATTATACTTCATGTGGCTTCAAGCTGTGGCTCCACTAGCCAATTTTGTCATCAAATAGGGCCCAAAAAAAAATCACCCGACCGACCCTATCAAAACAGGGCCGACCTTACGTTTTTTTACGCAATTTAGAAGAAATTTCTGTACTTTTACCCTTTTTTGGTCAATTTAAGGGTCTTTGGACCGGCCGGCTAGTACTTTCATGTTAAAAAAAAAAAGTTAAAAAAAAAAAATCCGACCTACCTACATTTCCTGCCAATGTTACCTGAAACAAACCTTTTTTTTGGCCTAAGTGCTATTCTCACAAATCGGGCTCAAACCAAAGAATCAAATACATGTATACCATAAGCAAGGAGCTACTCTAGACCCTGCCATAGGTTTATATTTACAAATTTGTTTATGTTTATAAATACTCCATGCTCGAGTGGATAATAGAATTACCAGGGCTATGTAAACATGATCTATGCCCCGGTTTTGGTCCCGATTTTGCATCTGAGGCAGATTTCAGCTCCCGATCTCATATCTATGTTCTTTAACTTTTAATGGCTTGACCTGCAGGATTCATGCACCATTTATACAGGAAATGTATGGCTTAATCGGCCAAATAGATTTCTATAGGCCTTTGTTCATGCCTGAGCAAACTATATGGTCCTGTATGATCGGATCGTGAGAATTACCCAAAAATCAGGAAGTGAAGTCCCAGCTTAAGAGTTCATGGCAAATTCTGAGCCTTTGTCATAATCTGGACTTTGGAAATATTCACAGCCTACCCAATTCTCATTATGATTTACGAGAGTTACTTATGCTCACGCCATTCAGGAGTGGCAATATAAAAATCATGTTATATTCATACTTTGTATATGTGATTTGGTATGAACTGTAAAACCTAAATTTTGATCAACCTTTCACTCAAATAGACTATTGAGGTTTGAAAAACAAGTTGAATTTGAATAATGTAAAAGCCTGGCTACAAGCCAACCCCAGGTCTGTTTGCTAAACCTAACAAAAACCCAGATATAAACTGATTACTAAAGGACAGAGTAGCCCCCCATACCATGACAACTTCAAGTAGGGAGATAAAAGTAAAAAAACGAATTTGTGAGTAACCTAAAGCTTTGAATTTGGACATCCATTTTTGAAAACTCAGACATAAAGCGACCCTTCACATGGTGAACATCGAATTTGGCGTGGACATTTTAACAGATCTTGCACTGTAAGGTCCTATGTTTTATTACCTTTGTGAGAACCCCTGGACCCCTATGTAGTGTGTATATATGGGTGTATCTGGCAGAGGGCAGGCTGACCCAGTTTAAGCTGCACTCTGACCTGGGGAGGCCACAGAGGTCACAGGGAGGGCACACAGAGGTCACCATCTTTATCTCCCAGGCCTGGCTCTACAAGTGGTGGGGCTTGGAGGAGGTTTGAGGCCAAATTTTAAAATAAGTTGGTTATTAAACATGATCTCGAAAACTAGGGTCGGCAGTTCAGATTTTCCTCTTTTCTAATATGTATAAGCCCCTTTTTCTAAGACTAGAAATAGTCAAAATCAAAACAGTAACAATTTAAAACGCTGAAAATTATCATTGGATTAGCCGGGAATCAAACCACGGGAATCGGACCATGTAACTCTCGCAGAAGTAACAAGCATGCTTACTCTTATTCTACAAACCCTTGCCTGGATTGATATAGGAGGGGAGCAGTGATTACACTAGTGAGCCACCCATGCATGGTTACCACTGCGGTACAGGAATTTCTGATCCCCTACAGCAGTGTTGGCCCTGTTTTTGCTAGACACGGTTCGGTGCCGTAAAACAAAGCTTACCTTTTTTTGGCCCTGTTGGGGCTGGGGAGGCCTGGGGTCAGTGAGGTGAGGTGCACCTTTAAACACCCAGCTATTCAAGCACAGGTCTCAGCCCATACTAAATACCTCTGTTAAGCCCAAAATCCACAGCGGCAGGAATCCGGGTTAAAATGGTTTCGCCCCTGTAACGCTGTGGACTTTGGTGGCACAGCCGCGATAAAGGCCAGCAGGGCCATGAAACCATTTTAACGCGGATTCCTGCCGCCGTGGATTTTGGGCTTATGTCTCTGGGTTTTTTTTACTCCAAAAAAAAGGCTTAAAGGGATATCCCAGGGTTCCATATATTTTGATCTACCAATAACATCTCGAGATCACTTTGCAGTATGTTACTTTGATGCATGATGATGTAATAGAATCAAGAAAATACAATGGTTCATAAGCTAGATTTTGATATATTGACATTTGGAAATAGGTCGCCTTATCCTATTGCCATCTTCGGAATAAGCAGTTTATCAATATCTTACTACTTTGTGGGCAATTGACTATCCTAACCAATATTCTCTGATGTATATATAGCCTTATAGGAGATATCTGCAACATGTCTAAACAATAAGAACAGGTAATCATAGGAAAACATAAGGGTCATAGCAGAATTAGAAAAAAAAAAGATGATTCACTGCCAACAATGGATGCCAAGCTTTCACCGTTTATTTTAGGGTCACCATTGTTTTTGGAATTCACCGTAATTATATACGGGCTTCCACCATAATTTTTAAAGAATGACTAAGGATGATCAATTAGCTATGGCAGTGACTCAAACTTTCAAGGATTATTTCTTTTCTTTTATAGCGATATATACTAAGAGCTTCAAACGTCACCTGTCAAGCTAGCGCTGGTCATAGGGGCACTGGACTGTAGATCCAGAGATTGCCAGTTCGAATCTCACCAATTCCAGCCAGTTGTCCTTTAGGTGGTAGCCTAATGCAAAAGATCATACCGTACCGTCGCGATAAAGCGCCTGGTCTTGAAAGAGCGCCGGTCTTGAATAAGCGCCGGGGGTATAGGGGCACCCAAATGTTTCTTAAGCACTAAAATCGTGACCTTGAATAAGCGCCTGTCTTGTATAAGCGCCTGTATAAGAGCCCCGCCAAATTGAAGAGCGCCCCGGCGCTTTATCGCGACGATACGGTAGGTCTAGTAACCCAATTTTATATACCATATAGAATAACCACCCATAAACCTTAAGTACCCCCATATAGTCCTAGGTGGCAGCACTATTCCAGAACTAGTTCAAGAGAGAATCACCATGTCACTGGCGTCGACACTGGGATATCCCTTTCAGTTGGGAGATATCTGTGCAGTCTTTGCAAAAACCTTTTCATCCCACCGGACATTCGGTCCTGCAAATTTTCAATGTTGCAGGACCGGTTACATTTATGAAGGACCGGATAGCCACATATCGGACAATTTCTGCATTTTAAGTATAAAAGGTTTTTTCCCCATCAAAAACACATTTTATTTGTAACCATTTAAAGCCAAATCAAGATAGATATATAGTTTTACACAGTATACTGACACAAGTTATTCAGTTTAGAAGCCCAACTGAATTCTTCTAGTTCAGTAAAGCCCAACATGCGACTGGACATTTGGTCCTGCTACACTTGTGAATCTGCTGGACCGGTGGCATTTTAGGAGGACATTGCCACTGTCCTGCATGTTTTCGCAAAGACTGAGTCTGTGTACAAATAAGTGGACACTTTATACTGGTAGGATATGGCAACAATTTGTGATCGAAGGCTACCAACATTATGTAGCTTGTGGGTACAACCCTCCCCTTTCAGATTCCTGGGGCATATAGCATATTGCCGTGAATAACCGTCCCAGTGCTCATAGATTCAGAAGCCTGGTTAATACCCTGGCATTTGTACATGATTGGTGATTATTCTAGAATTATAATGATGGATTATTTCTTAATACCCTTTTATTTGATTGCCCAAAAAGGGTATTTTCTCTGCTATTTAAAAAAATAAATTTGCCTATGGCTGCTGGAAAATGTTGATACAAATGTACCCAGATGCTTGTGTGGGGTAGTTTTTCCTTGCATCTGGCCACCTAAATAATTTGCTGTAAAATCCAGCTATTAAAATGAGGTTTGCTTACGGAAGGCTGGCAGTATTACAGCATTTATTTCATTTCACACTGTCCATATTTTTACAAATTTCGAGCAAATAAAAATCACCGAAAATATGCACTTTGCAAAGACCTATCCAGTATAGTAACACAACTACCATACTCTAAATTCTGCACATTTAGATACACCCGAAATGATTTTTTTAGTCAATTCACGACAATGTATACGCACAAAAATATCTAGGTTTACAGTATGTACCACAGGTAACCCCCCCCCCCCCTCCACCCACCCATACACACACACATAACACACTGAGTGCGGAGTGATCCGCACACAGCGACACATGCAAACCACCCATCACCGAGCGGTCACGTGACGCACTACCACTGCTAATGAGAGGACAGCGCCCTTTAAATACAGCCTCCTGATTGGTGCACACACATCACATGACCGATCAGAGCATTGACTCCTCTGACTCACAAATAAAGCTTTTCTCTGTATTTGTTCAATTTGTATTTTATATCTATTTGGTCTAAAAGTACTGCTCCTGCTGATTCTTGTACTGGCTCACCCTCATCTCAAATTAACTAACACGATTTATATGCATTATAGAATTCAAGTTTCATTCTTCACAAAATGTCTCTATTTTCTACCATGATTTCCTTGAAAAGACCTATTATGTGTCAATGCTAATGCATTGAGAGGTGTGTGTGTCTGGTAATATTTGTCTTGCCCAAGGTATTGAAAAGATGTGATGTGTGTATTTTGAGCAGAGGTTGTCTACTTCACTATCAGTAGGTTTATTGGACTATGCCTTTGTTCTTCTACACATGAACTGTAATAAGTTTGTCACCTGAAATGCTTTTACATCCTTATCCGCTTGCGCATACCGTACCGTCACGTTTAAGCACCCCTGCGCCTATAACTCTTAACTTTACCCCCGGCGCTTATACAAGACATGCGCTTATTCAAAATCAATTGAAGTGCTTAAGAGTTATTCAGAACCCCCATACCCCTGCCCTTATACAAGACCGGCGCTTATTCAATACCCTGTGCTTAGACGGTATGGTACGGTACATTTTGTCAAAAGATTGTATGCACGTCCGCATGAACTCTCACCTGGGATGCTAATCCGCCTGTCCTCAGCATGAACCCAACATGTATTGGCAAGGACTGGATTGGAATAGGAGTTCAGTTTTTCCTCACTCTCCTATAATTTGTTGGTTACAGATTGGTTTTCTCTCCAAAAAAGTGGGCTTTAATCATAAATTGTTTGCCAATATGGGCTCAATGCTTAATACACAGATTCAGGAAAGTAGTATCAGTGTCTCAAAGGTATAATAGGTACAATGGTTATCAGGTGTTCTTATCATATCCTGATACTAAAAATATTGTACATGCAATATAAAGTACAGGGTATATTATACGGAAATGCCTGTATAGCGAGCTTTGGACAGTTTTTGATAGAGGTTTTTATGGCACATTTAGCTATTTTGTTAATGTTTTTACTAGTATTTGCCTTTCTCACACTCCTTTAGGTTAGTAGAGCATCATCATGATACACCTATATGGACTCTATGTTGTAGATATTGTAAAACCACAGCTTTCTATGCATCACTATGGCCTCAGTCAAGGGCCATCTTGAATAATCAAAATTGCTCAACAGTGATATCTCTAAACTGTATTGGAAATGTGTATAGTACGAATGTAATACTGTGGTCATACTTTATTTCACCGGGTATATACATTGTATTTACAAGTGTATGGTCTATGACCAGGTACAATCTTTGACCGGGTGCAATCTATGACCAACATGAAAGAAAACTGTCTATTTAGGGCAGATATATACATAAATATAGCTGGAAAAGTTGATGCATGTTTTAAAGAGTTTATGATACTAATTTCATTTAAATCTTTTATAATAATGTACAAATTTATCCTTGCTGATCATAGATTGCACGCGGTTACTATACACTTGTATCGATTTGGTGAGACGCCGCTCTATTTGTCGTTTCAGCGATCTAACATTTTGTCATGATACATGACAGAAGCTAACTGTATTCTATGAATGATTATAAACCTAGTGGTGTAATGCCTTTGCATGCCCAGATACATGTACACAATATTACTCAATGTCAGAACGGTCAGGAGCCCGATGCAAACAGAATCCACGGGAACCTTTCTCTTACCTCCTGAGTAAATATCAGTTATGAAAAAATATATATAAAAAAAAATATCTATATATATATATATATATATATATATATATATATATATATATATATATATATATATATTTAGACAGAGCTGCACGCTAAAGTGACTGAGTCAGTGGTTACTGCACGAGAGCTGCCTGCCCCGTATTTCACGCTGGCCGCATATGGGGCAGGCAGCTCAAGTGCAGTAACCACTGACGAGGGCACTTTTATGTGCCGCTCTGTATTTATTTCAGGGTTTATCCATCTAAAGCTGATAAACAATCTATGTTTGTTCACTTCCGCGATGTTTGTTTACTTCTGCGGTGTTTGTTTACTTCTGACGGCCGCCATTTTGAATTCCGCGCAGGTCACGTGACCCTCAGAGCGTGAAATATGGGCAGAGCGTGAAATATGCCCGAGGGTTATTTCACGCTCCCCTCGCATACGGCACTCCCATTGCTTTAACCTTGATAGGCCATATTCACCATGAAATAAATATATATATATACATATATATATATATATATATATATATATATATATGCCTGGTCATAGTTTAATAGAGTATCCATCATACAGCTATCTCTCAGGGTAAATGTGACCTGGGATCCCCTCCCACTCCCAGCCCAAACACAACAACAACCAGAATAGACTCCACCCTGTGTACCCCCTCCTCACCCTGCCTACTGCGTCTGGGTGTACTTCCTGACTGCCGCTTTGTTTACCTCTGGTTTCTGCCCGAGTATACGAAAGACACCAATAGAGTATAAGAAAATGCAGATGCGGGGGTTTGCGGGGCATTGGTCAGCGATCACTGAAGTACTTAAAGGAGTTGCACCGCAATGTCGCATTCAAATAATATTATGAAAAGAACACAAAAAAACAAAAAGGTGGGGGAGTAACTGGATACAATGTATGACTTTATCATTTCTTGACCCACTCCCATTCATTCATTCTCTTACCCACCCACCCACTCTCACCCACTGTCACCCACCTACTCTCTCACCCACTCACCCCCTCACTCACCCACCCACTCGCCAACCCACCCACTCACTCTCACCCACTTTCTCACCCACCCACTCTCTCACCCACCCACTCTCTCACCCACCCACTCATTCACCCACCCATCCACTCATCGACCCACTCTTTCACTCACCCAAGTCTACTCACCCACTCTCTCACTCACTCACTCACTCACTCACTCACTCACCCACTCTCTCACCCACCCACTCTCTCACTCACCCACTCAGTCACCGACTCTGTCATGGACCTACTCTTTTGTTAACCCACCCACTCACCCATCCACTCAGTCCCCCAGTGCAATGTGTAGAGAGTTGCTCGTCTACCTATAAGGTGCATGTTGCACTACATAATGAGACGCGACATGCATGTTTGCATCGCGGCTTGTATACATGTGCTGCTACAGGGTTTAGCGGGTCAGGGTTGGCTTGTATACATGTGCTGCTACAGGGTTGAGCGGGTCAGGGTTGGCTTGTATACATGTGCTGCTACAGGGTTGAGCGGGTCAGGGTAGGCTTGTATACATGTGCTGCTACAGGGTTTAGCGGGTCAGGGTTGGCTTGTATACATGTGCTGCTACAGGGTTTAGCGGGTCAGGGTTGGCTTGTATACATGTGCTGCTGCAGGGTTGAGCGGGTCAGGGTTGGCTTGTATACATGTGCTGCTGCAGGGTTGAGCGGGTCAGGGTTGGCTTGTATACATGTGCTGCTACAGGGTTGAGCAGGTTGGCTTGTATACATGTGCTGCTGCAGGGTTGAGCGGGTCAGGGTTGGCTTGTATACAGGTGCTGCTGCAGGGTTGAGGGGGTCAGGGTTGGCTTGTATACATGTGCTGCTGCAGGGTTAAGGGGGTCAGGGTTGGCTTGTATACATGTGCTGCTACAGGGTTGAGCGGGTCAGGGTTGGCTTGTATACATGTGCTGCTGCAGGGTTGGCTTGTATACATGTGCTGCTGCAGGGTTGAGTGGGTCAGGGTTGGCTTGTATACATGTGCTGCTGCAGGGTTGAGTGGGTCAGGGTTGGCTTGTATACATGTGCTGCTGCAGGATTGAGCGGGTCAGGGTTGGCTTGTATACATGTGCTGCTGCAGGGTTGGCTTGTATACATGTGCTGCTACTGGGTTGACGGGTCAGGGTTGGCTTGTATACATGTGCTGCTACAGGGTTGAGCGGGTCAGGGTTGGCTTGTATACCTGTGCTGCTGCAGGGTTGGCTTGTATACATGTGCTGCTGCAGGGTTAAGGGGGTCAGGGTTGGCTTGTATACATGTGCTGCTGCAGGATTGAGCGGGTCAGGGTTGGCTTGTATACATGTGCTGCTGCAGGGTTGGCTTGTATACATGTGCTGCTGCAGGGTTGGCTTGTATACATGTGCTGCTACTGGGTTGACGGGTCAGGGTTGGCTTGTATACATGTGCTGCTGCAGGGTTGGCTTGTATACATGTGCTGCTGCAGGGTTGGCTTGTATACATGTGCTGCTACTGGGTTGACGGGTCAGGGTTGGCTTGTATACATGTGCTGCTACCCACTCAACAAAAAGACGTTATTTAACCCTGGAAAAAACGTTCTCTGAAGGGTTGCAAAACGTTCGTTTTAAACGTTTTTTTAACGTAAAAACGTTGACTCCAAATAACGTAAATAAACGTTTTGAACAAACGTTTGGAATTGCAACCTTATTCCCATGTTAAATAACGTTTTTTCCAGGTTTGAATAGCATTTTTAAGGGTCAAAATAACGTAATTTCTGTTGGCCAAAGAGCAGCAAACCCAGCTGAAAAATTCGCATACTAGCCTCATATATTTTTGGTTTTATTTATCTCATATCATTTTTATTTTGTTTAACGGTATAGACTTTGTTTCGGAGGGTGTATTAGCAAAGTATCTATTCAATAACCATACATACAACCATCAGTGAGATACAACCCTATTTACTACGTTCAGTAGGGCTATAGTGCAAAGGAGCCCTTCATACTTGTAGGTATTACAACATTTGGATAGGGGAGACTATATAAATCTTAAATACCCATTAAATTGGTGTTTACAGTCATATTCCCATCCAGGACTGTATAGATACTGTTCATCTTGCTGCTAGCCTATGAAAATTGATTTGATAGGAAATATGGCAACTACACTGATTGGGATAAGTTGGGAAAATTATCATTGAGGCAATTTCTTTATAAGATAATGTGCTGGGGCACCAGCAAAATACCATCAACTGATAGTGCTGCCTCCTATGTGCAGATATTGGCATCAAGAGAAACGTTAATTAAAATCAAAATAACGTTTTGATACAAACGTTTTTTGTCCGAACCATGTAAAAACATTTAATAATGTATCGGATACAAACGTTTTGCTCTAAACCATATAGAAATGTTCAGTAACGTTTTAAATAGCAACGTTTTTATCTAAACCCTGTAGAAACACCATAATAACACCATGGAAAGAAACATTCTCCTATAAACCATCTAGAAAGGTTAAATAACGTTCTAGATAGCAACGTTTGTATTATGAACTATAGAGAAACGTTTAAACGACGTTTTTAGAGAAACGTTCTCCTGCAAACCATGTAAAAACGTTTGCAAATGTTAAATAACGTTTTTTGTTGAGTGGGTACAGGGTTGAGGGGGTCAGGGTTGGCTTGTATACATGTGCTGCTGCAGGGTTGACGGGTCAGGGTTGGCTTGTATACATGTGCTGCTACAGGGTTGACGGGTCAGGGTTGGCTTGTATACATGTGCTGCTGCAGGGTTGAGGGGTCAGCGTTGGCTTGTATGCATGTGCTGCTACAGGGTTGAGTGGGTCAGGGTTGGCTTGTATACATGTGCTGCTACAGGGTTGAGCGGGTCAGGGTTGGCTTGTATACAGGTGCTGCTGCAGGGTTGAGTGGGTCAGGGTTGGCTTACCGAGTTACCTTTAATACATGAAGGTCGTACACTACTGTAAACTATCGCATTGTATTGCCACGTTTAGTGCCCGAGTCGGATAGTGAGTGCGGCTTACAGAATTGGGCCTAAGTTGCGGAGCGGCTTATACGAGAGTTTTTAGATGTATACTACAGTACTAAAGTCACCATAATCAGATGCCCTGATAGGCTTGTATGATTCTCCTAAATTAGCGGGGTGGCTTATACGCGAGTTAACCTTATAAGCGAGGTTTTACGATTAGTGCGCGATTTAGATCGCTAGTGAGGCTTATAGAATCAGCCTACAGTCAGAATGCGGCTTATAGGCACTAAGGTCACCATAATCAGATCCCCTGTTCGGCTTATAGGATTCTAGGAGTGCGGCATATATGTAAGAATTTACGGTACACCCATTGAGATCAGGCTATTTATTTTTTATCAAATACGGCAGCCCCATTGATTTAACCAAATATCGCTGCATTGCACACCCCCCGTGAAATAACCCATCGCCGTATTTCACGGCCCTGTGACGTCATCAAAATGGCGGTTTGTTTACATTTGAACGACGTAGAAAAAGCTATTTCAGCCCTATTTAGGCCCTTCCCCCTATAATAATTTAATTTGAATCGAAAAAGGTAAAAAATAAATCCAAAGGAACACTCGTTTTAGTCTGTAGCTGGGTTATTTCACTTGTTGAAGGTAGGGCCGCATTTCACTCGGCCTGCGGCCTCGTGAAATACGGCCCTATCTTCAACTCGTGAAATATCCCAGGCTACAGACCAAAACTCGTGAACCTTTAGTAGTATAGTATGTATCGGAACGGGACTATAGTTAACTACTGTTTATTACTCAATCGACATGCAGCCAATCAGAGGCCGCCATTTGGTCACGTGACCCGTTGCCATGGTAACGTGACCTACTTAGGGCTCTCAGCCAATCAGAAGCCAGCATTCTGGGTGACCTACTGACCTACTTAGAAGCTCTCAGCCAATCAGAGGCCGGCATTCTGGTAACCATGGTAACGTGACCTACTTACGTCACGTGACCTACTTAGGCTCAGCCAATCAGAAGCCGGCATTCTGGTAACTAGGGTAACGTGACCTACTTAGGGTTTTGTTTGTAAACAACACCACGTGGCTCTCTTGTTTGTAAACAACACCACGTGACACGTGACTGTTTGTAAACAAACAACTTATATATAGAAAATAAACACAACAAGTTCCATGTTATGTTAAAATTATATTTTCAAAAAAAAGCACATCTGTTACAGCGTCTATGTGTAACTACGCGCGTTCTCATTCAAACACTATAACACTATCATACCGTAGCAGCAGCAGGTAGGACTGGAAGAAAAGCAAGCGCACGAGCAGAAGCGACGACACCATTTGCACCATCCGGCCGTCGCGTTGGTAGCCCTACTACTCGTCGCGCGTTCAACTGGAGGTTTAAGAGTGACAAATGACGATTCTTTGTCGACGCGACTGCTAACATCAGCAGCATCAGCAGCATCGGCAGCATCGGCAGCAGCATCGGCAGCAGCCTCGGCAGCAGCGGTAGCAGCAGCAGCAGCAGCGGTAGCAGCAGTAGCGTGAGCATTAGCAACAACAGCAGCAGCGACAGCAGCAAGGGCGGCAGAGCGGGCACTAGCAGCGTTATCAGCGGCGACATCGGCAGCCGCAACAGCATCAGCAGCAGCAGCGTCGGCATCGGTGGCATGAGTAGCTGCATCGACGGCAGCAACAGCAGCAGTCACAGCCGCAGCGGCAACAACAACAACGTCATCACAACCAGCGTCACTAACAGCCGCAGTAAATGCAGCAGTAGCACGCTGAGCAGCACTAGCAGCAGCAGTAGCAGAGGCTACAGCATCAGCTTCACATTCGCGCGCCGCTTCGTCATTCCGCTTCATGTCACGGTAGCAACTTTCCATCATGGGGATCTGCAAATTGAGGCGCGGTGCTGGTGGTGGTAGTAGTAGTAGTAGTAGTAGTAGTAGTAGTAGTAGTAGTAGTAGTAGTAGCGTGAACCATGATGACGATGCCGAATACGGTTTCACTCCCCCTTATATACCCTTACTCCCCCCTTTTTTCAAGCCACCGGCCAGCTGCCCCCTCACGGCAGGTCTTTAGATCAGCCTTAAGTCGCTTACTACGCGGCTCATCATCCCTCTAATCGCATTTTCCAGCCGCCGGCCGGCTGACTGCTGACGACAGGAGAGGGTGATTTGTTTTTCTTTAGATTTAAGCCGCTTACCACACGCGCACCCTCTAGTCACAGACAGAGTGACAGAAAGGGAGGGGGTCGCTTTGTTCACGCTACCTGTAGTTGTTTTTCTATACACACGCTGAGCCCATGACCCGCTAATCCTTTATACAGGTAACACGCGTTCAACTAATTACTCTATTGTATGACAGTCGGTACACGGATTTAATTTTAAACCACCTTCCCATCTGGATCCATGTCTGGCGGGGTGGAAGGATCCAGCTGAAAAGCGCGATTAGGGCTTTTGTTTCTCTTATGATAGCAGCAGGTCAGCATGCGACAGCTGAAAATGTCAGACTCGCCGCTCCTATAAAAGACTGAGATGCGTCTCTCTTTCCACACACCCTTCTACCATCGCCGCCGACACCGCCACCGCCGGCCAGCCGACCGCCGCCACCGCCTGCAGTCACCGCCATCACGCCAGCATGGAATTTCGAGCTGAGTCTGCTTATTGCTTATTTTTTTTCTTTGAGCTTTTTGTTTTTTAAAATTTTTATTTTCACTCAGTCTTTTTTGTTTCGGAGGAAAGAAATATGGCGCTGCAGAGGGCGCGAGTTTCTAAAAGACGGTCGCGCGAACAAAGTGCCCTCCTCAACTGCCCGGCTATTTTTTTATCTCAAAGGAGAGAGCGTCACGTAGTTGAGGTTCACGCTTCTCTTGAAGCGTACCGAATTCTCGAGAAATGCAAAGCTGAGCGCCATCGTCGTTATACAAGAGCGGAAAAGGAAAACGTAGCGACATGGCCGAGAGCCGTCTTCTCAGAACAGTATTTACTCTACCATTGCATAACAGCCGCTCTCAGCGCCCCCACTCGTTGGGCGTTTCATGAAAAGAAAGAGCGCCGCTACTCTCCTCACCCTGACTCCTCTTATAAAGTGAGAATAAGTGCTATGAAACGATTCGACAAGCCGATCGGTTTCTTGGGAGCGACTGCAGCTCCCACTCGGTGGGCGCGCGTTGTGGCCGACGTGAACACGGTCTCTAAACGTTTCGACGTCGTCACTTGTTATCCCGCATATTGCAACGCAGCCGAATTGAAGAAGATAGGGACGCACTATTTTAAACCATACGCTCCAATATGTATTTGTCACCGCCGCGCTCACACGCCTTATTGCTTTTTCGAGACGATCGTGTCACAACACAGAAATAGAAAAAAAAGCGGCAAAGCGACGAGCTTTGCCTAAATGATCAAAAAAAAAAAAAAAAAAAAAAATTAATCTCCTCCTCCTCCTCCTCCTCCTCCTCCTTCTCCTCCTCCTCCTCCTCCTCCTCCTCTTCTTTTTTTAAAAAAAAATAAATATTTGTATCAGACTCCTCTGGAGTCTGATACAAACATTTATGACTATTGAGTGAAAATAGAATTTTATCGCAAAAAAAAAAAGAAAAAAAAGTCACTTCTGCCGCCGCTACTGTGACACTGGCCGGTATCAATAAAAAGGTCGGCTGACTTTTCTCCACAACCATTCACTACCGACCGTTCGAGTGAGAAACACAGCAGACTGTCAGACACACAACCGCTCTCTGACGCGTCCTGAAAAAAAACAAAATGTCGAGTAGTAAAAGCAAACTCTTCACAGAAATTCATTTCGACGCTCGACTACAAGGACCCTTTAGTTGTATCATTAGCGGTCCGTCGGGTTGTGGAAAATCGCGCTTGGTGGATCAATTTCTGAGCGACGTGAACAATTTGGTCACGCCGCCGGTGGAAAAGACTTTTTACCATTACGGCGAGTGGCAACCTCTGTTTGAAAAAATGCAAAATCAGTACGGTGTGGAATTCAGAGAAGGTCTTCCTAGCAAAGAGTCTATAGCGGGAGACGTGGAAGTAGCAGAAGACGCTTTACGACCACACACTCTACTGATATTGGACGATCTGATGAGCAGTTCCAATCAGCAAGTGGTAGCCGACATCTTTACTAAATACTCGCATCACTGGAACGTGAGCGTCATATACATCACTCAGAACCTATTCCAGAAATCACCCGACTTTCGAACTATGAGTCTGAACGCTCACTACATGATCGTTTTCAAGAACCCGCGCGACATGGGGCAAATAGCTAGTCTGTCTCGCCAGGTGTTTCCGTCCAACGCGGCGGCCCTCTCTAGTATATTTACCCATGAACTCAAGCGACCTCACTCATACCTCCTTCTGGACTTCAAGCAGTCAACACCTGACGATCTGAGAATACGCTCCTCTTTGACGTCCATACACTCTCAGCTAGTATTTGTACCGCTAGACAAAAAAAAGAACAAGAGAAAGCAGTAGCAAAAATGTCTTCTCATCTACTCGAAAGACACTTTGGTACTCTCAAGCACTTAGCTAAGTGCTCGCCAAAGGACTGCTCGCGTCTAATAGACTCTGGAAGCGACGATCTGATCGCAGCATTGAGTGAGATCTGTCACAATTTACTGGTAGGGAACATCCCGCTCAGCGACAAACAACTGGACAAGCTTCGAGAATCGGCTGACGTGTTGAGGGAGGTCGGCAAAAAATCTACGCCCATCAAGAAAAAGAGACGCGTCTTGGTACAAGAGGGAGGTTTCCTCATTCCGGCTCTCATAGGGATGGCCTTACCGCTTATAAAGAGCATTCTCCGTATATGAGACACCTCATTCGACACCTACTCGCCGACAGTACCACCGCTACCGCCACCGCCAGCGTCATCGCCACCGTCGTCCCCATGACGGACTCAGAGCAGCAACAACACTACAAACGCTTAGCGCTCGTGGATCCTGAGACGCTCTACAAATCATCACGAGCAGGTCTACTTCATCATGTGCCCGCTGCTGCTACTACTAGCGCTGCTACTACTGCAGTCGCTGCTGCTAGTACTTCTACTGCTCCAAACCTTCCTCCTCTTCCTGATGAGCGTACTGAAAAGAACGAGAGTTCCGCTCCTGCCACCGCCGCCCGCCTACCTGCCAATATGGCCTATTACCACAAGCAGGCAGAACAGTCCCTTCATCCCGACGCGGCCTTGCACCAGGTGCTACAGTTTATCTACAGGGACTTGGACTTAGTGTTGAACGATCCCACTTTGGAATCGCACGAGAAAATGTTGAAATACCGAAGGTTGTTGAATAGATTGCAATTTTTTCTCGCGAATCCCAACAACAGCAACATCTCTTCGTCCTACACTTCTTCGCCCCCGGCTCACCTCCGTCAGTCTGCTGAAGAAGCCAGCGCGTCCCTACTTGAGCGGTTGGTGAACCAAGTTCCCAAGAGGAATCGCACCCGGACCGTGGCGCTGTACAAACAATTGGAGAAATCCGGTGTGGTCAAGTGGAACGAGGACGGTGCGGTGCGCGAGATGTCGGGTCGGAGAATACCACCTGAGCATCGCATCAACATAGTGGACTTACTGAACGAAGCCGCCAGGTTCAGGAAGACGGCGCCCAGACCGGCGGGCTACTCTCCGTTCACAAAAGCGCTGCGCGAAGCAGTTCCCACAGACTCCTTGATCGGAAACCATCTGTATAAAGCGAGCGGACCTGGCCAAAGCTTGGACACACGGCTTGCTGACAGAGGTCGGAAACGACCGAGCTTCGACTCGGAAGAAGGAGAAGCAGCAGCAGCAGCAGTAGCAGCAGCAGACTCTTCTCTCCAGGTGGACGATCAATCCTCTGACGACGAGGAGGGCAGTGAACTTTTCCAAACTCCGACTTCCTATAGGAGCGCGGGGAGTAAGAAAAGGAAAGGGCGCAACCGCCTAGCGGCGACGTCGTCGTTCACGCCCTCAACAAGTCGACGATGGGCAAACCAGTGAAGAGACTGACCAAGAAGGAAAAAGAAAAGAAGCGCGTAGTAGCTAGATATACCGACGTCAAAGCGCCCTCCAGTTTCACTAGCGTGACTAAACTCCAGAAACAGCATTTTCGCCACCTAAACCCGGCCGTCATCCGAGATGCTTTAGTGTCGCTGGACGCCTTCACTAAACATAAACCCATTCGGAGAAAATTCGCAAGGAACAAGACTATAACCGGCGCAATCGATCAGCAGTGGCAGATAGATCTGATGGACATGCAGGCTTTGGCGTCTCACAACGACCGCTTCCGGTACGTGGTGACGGCGATCGACGTTTTCTCTAGGTACGCGTGGGCCGTTCCCATTAAATCCAAGAGCGGCGCTGATGTTACCGAGGCCTTCCGAAAGATGACAGACACTGGCGAGAGACGACCGCGCACTGTTCAGACAGACAAGGGGAAAGAGTTTTTGAACAAGATCTTTCAAGATCACTTGAAGAGCGAGGGCATAGAGTTTTTCACTGGCGAGAACGACGACATCAAAGCTAGTCTAGTGGAGCGCTTGAACCGCAGTCTGAAGGAGAAGCTGTGGCGTTATTTTACACACAAGCGCACGTATCGCTACGTAGACGTACTGCACCATGTAGTGTCTTCTTACAATCGCACTCACCACAAGACGTTGAAAATGGCGCCGGCTCAAGTCAGCTCGGAAAACAGCGAAACAGTTTTCTACCGACAAGATCTCCCAACTAACAAACAAATCGACGAAATATGGAAAAAGAAGAAAAAAACAAAGACGTCCGCCGTCGACGTCATCGCTCCGGGTGACAGAGTGAGGATGTTGAGAACTAAAGGCGCCTTCGACAAAGGGTACGAGGGAAACTGGCGCGAGTGAGTGGTCGACGTTGCTAAGACGTTGGGAAGCAGAGGGTTCGAGCTGAAAGACGACAAGGGTGAGGAGATAAAAGGCGTCTTCTACCCGGAAGAGGTTCAGAAGGTGTACAAGAGTCGTTACGACAACAACTACCTGATAGACGAGGTGTTGCGCCGCAAGACCGTCGACGGTAAAGAGTTAGCTTTCGTACGTTGGTTAGGTTACGACGACAAGTTCAACGAGTGGATCCCCGTCAAAAATATAACGTAGAAAAAAAAAAAAAAAAAATGAACATCACTCTACCTAGCAACAGCTCTATGGAGTATTATCCTGACAACAGCTTGACGTCTTTCCGAACTCACTTCGACTCGCCGCTCCTTCTGCCCGAAGCGTACGAAGCGGCTCTGACTGAGATCATCCTCCCTACAGAATGGACTAACGTGCACGACGACGACTTGATCATCGTTGTTCCTCTGCGCACCAAGGGTTCGCTAGAGGAGGCGATCAAGGTTTTAAAAGACACTAAATTTGCCGAAAGAAGAAAACCGCAGGTAGACTGGAGGGGAATGAAAAACGCGAATGGTCTGAGCAAGCTAACGTTCAGCTCAAAATACCCGCTGAGCTGGAAGGAAGCGAGCTATGTAACGGTGGAAGAGATATCAGACACGTCGGAAGAGCAGCGATTGAAACCGGAAACAAAAAGGTTCAAGAGAGAGGTCGACTTGAGACAGACGAATGCCGTATACAAGCAGTTCTTGTCCCCGGCGGTGAAGAAGAAGGCGATCAGCGATCAAGCAAGACAGATGATCGAAGAGATGGAGAAAGTCATGGGAGTGCGCAGTTTCATGCCAAACATATTCGAGATACCTCCTATTTTCACCGGAAGCAACCACACCCTAGTCGAGCGCTTGAGTGAGACGTTGCGAGATGACAGACTAGAGGGCGCCAGCTTCTTGCTCAAACCGATGGGGATCTTATCGTACGACTCCAAGACGAAACGCGTCACCATCAAACCGCCGAGACACTGTGCTGTCCTGCTGACTCAGCATCTCGCATGCGTTCTAGGCTTCGGAGAGAAGACGTGTTTCGCATCGCCGACTACCGGCGCCTACTCGATGGATGTTTTCGGGGACGTGCACTCTGTGTACATATACACCGACATGATCCAGGAGAGACGTGTGGGCGACATGCAAGTGCCGCTGTTACGCTGCGTCGCGGTGGACAGAGGCGGAAAGCGTCGAGGTGGCGTGCAAGCTATCAGTTTTCCCCATTTGGATTATTTCCCCTTGAAATCCAAGAGGTTTACCGAGGTCGGCATCTATTTAAGAGACCAATCCGGTCATTCCATCCCATTCGGTAGAGGCGAGGTGACCGTGACACTTCATCTGAGACCTATTGAGCGCTGAAAGAGAGAAAAATGATGCGTCAACGCGTTCCGTACTTTCCACCCAGGCGCACCGTCGGCAGAGGGTACAGCGATTACTACAATGCGCAGCTGGGCAACGGCATCAACGTGTACAGCGGGCGCTCTTTCCAGAGCGGGCACGGTTTGGGCGGCGCTCTGTTAGGTCTGATGCGCTCGGCTACCCCGCTATTGAAGTCGGTGGGAAAAACGCTGCTCCGCGCCGGTGTGGGCGTAGCTAAAGATGTGCTGGCGGGTCGGACTTTAAAGAGCAGCGTGAAAGACTGAGGCGCAGGCGCTCTGAAGAGACTGGCGAGTACGGCGTTCTCGGGAGGAAAGACGAGTGTCGCGTCTAAGAAAGGGTCGAAACGTCGCCGGCATTCTCCTCAGACGGGCGGTGGCTCTTGCAAGAGACGTAGAGGGGATGTATTCGACCGGTAAGCGCCTAGGCGTTCAGGTATAAATAAAAAGACTGGAGGCGGCCGGCGTCAGTCTGTCGGCCGCGTGAAGAGAGAACACAATGGCTTACGTACACGAGAGCAGTAACGAGTGCGCGCTCTCTGAGCTCGACCTGCACACCGTAGCGCCGACTCAGACTACTATCTTAAAGTCGTCTTTCCTGGGGATAGAAACAAAAAACTCTTTAGAGGATGGAGGTGACATAAATTTCACCATCAACAAGTCGCAAGAGTACACAGACCTGAACGAGAATTACCTTCATCTGGAATGTCAAGTGCTGAAACCGAACGGAGCGGCGCTCGAGGACACCGACGCGGTAGCTCCGGTGAACAACTTGGCTCACTCGCTCTTCAAAGACGTCCAAGTCTCCATCGGCGGTTTCAAAGTGTCTGGCAACACCGAGACCTACCCTTACCGAGCTTACTTGGAAGGGTTACTCAACTACAACAAAGACGTGAAGGCCGGCGTCATGAGTGCCCAGGGGTGGCATGAAGATACGCCTGGTCACTTTGACGCGTTGAGTAACGCGAATGCGGGGTACAAAGAGCGCAGGAAGCTAATCTCCAACAAGCGCTTTTCGCTGATGGCGCGACTGCACTTTGACCTGGCTCATCAACCGAAGCTCATCGTTGGAGAGACAGAAATCAATCTCACTCTGAAACAGGCAGCGCCCTCTTTCTATCTGATGTGCGCCGCTGACGGAGGCTACAGCTTGAAGATCTACAAAGCAAAGCTCTACGTGCGACGCATGTTGGTGGCGGACGCTGTAGCGGAAACGCACGAGAGAGCGGTGATAGAACACGGACCCTTCGACTACCCGGTGAACAGAGTGGAGGTGACGACGTACGCCATCCCTCAAGGTAACAGAGATCACAGCTACACGCACTCCAATACAGGCCAGCTTCCCAAGTCGATGATGATTTGCTTCCTAGACCACGACGCCTTCAACTGTAGCTACACCAAGAACCCGTTCGAGATGAAGCATTACGACATCAGCTCGCTTCAAGTGATAGTGAACGATCAGAAAGTGCCGAACGACGCCTACGTGCCCGACTTTAAGACCAAAGCGGCCGTGAGAGAGTACTTGGCGCTACACACGGAAACGGGGATGTACGAGGGCGCGCGCTCCTGCGGTATTTCATACGATCAATTCCTGAACGGTTACACGGTGTTCCCCCTCGATTTAACCCCAGACAGATCGCACGACGGGTGTCGCGTGAACCTTATAAGAGCGGGTCAGCTGAGGGTGGAAGTCAGTTTCCGCTCGGCGCTACAAGCGACAACAACGGTGCTACTCTACTTGGTGTACGACAACGTCGTCGAGCTGACCCGAGATCGACACCCCATCACCGACTACCACATGAACTGAAGACAAGACAGCGGTACTTAGCGTATCGTATGAACACGCTTGAAATAAGCAGAGTGTTGAAGGAAAACGTTCACACAAAACATCGTTTCCTGGGTGTTTTCTCTTGTGACACTATTCCGAAGCACCCTATCAAAGACACTTGTTTCGTGAGCAACACAGATCCGCAACATTTACCAGGTCAGCATTGGGTGGCGTTTTACGTGTCGAGCACGGGTGAAGTGTACTACTTTGATTCCTTCGGCTTACCGCCGCTGAGTGTGGAGTTCTTGTCTTTCGTGGAACGCTCTGCTCCGTTCAAGTGGCAAAGAAACCGCGTTCAACTACAAGACACTTCTGCTGACACCTGTGGACCTCATTGCGTTCATTTCCTAATTGAAGCATGTCGAACAAGAAACCCCAAGAAGTGCGTCATGCGCATGAGCAAAATCCCAAAGCTGAGCGACCGGACAGTGAGTCAGAAGCTATCGATGATGCTGTTGTGACGGGTTGTTGCGATGGCGGCCGTTTCATGGAGGCAAAGATTCTCTGCCTTGCCGAAATGGTGTTGGATTTATCCAAAGTCGTGCAATGTCTATTGGAGAGAAGTCGTCCGGGGTGTGGTGGTGCGAGTGACGGCGGCGTGAGACTTTGCGGCCTGTTGGGTTGTTGCAAATCGAAGAAGCGAGCTAAAAAAGCATAAACTTGTGTGTTTTTTTGATTGAAATGAAAATAAAGAATAAAATGAAAAAAAAAGAAATTATCTTGTTGTGTTTTTATTTCTATATATAAGTTACATAACTTTTTTGTTTGTTTGTTTACAAACAGTCACGTGTCACGTGGTGTTGTTTACAAACAAGAGAGCCACGTGGTGTTGTTTACAAACAAACCCTAAGTAGGTCACGTTACCCTAGTTACCAGAATGCCGGCTTCTGATTGGCTGAGCCTAAGTAGGTCACGTGACGTAAGTAGGTCACGTTACCATGGTTACCAGAATGCCGGCCTCTGATTGGCTGAGAGCTTCTAAGTAGGTCAGTAGGTCACCCAGAATGCTGGCTTCTGATTGGCTGAGAGCCCTAAGTAGGTCACGTTACCATGGCAACGGGTCACGTGACCAAATGGCGGCCTCTGATTGGCTGCATGTCGATTGAGTAATAAACAGTAGTTAACTATAGTCCCGTTCCGATACATACTATACTACTCCGACCCTTCGACCCGTATGGTGGGCATGATGCTTGAATGCAGCCCTGACAAGGGCTGCATTCGTGCTTTATGACGATAAAGGCTAGGATGTATTAAGGCATGACGATTAAATGGTTAATCAATATTATGCATGTATGTGGGCAGTGCCCAATGATTACTAAAGCAGGCATATGATATGCAGGCATGCATGCCGTGAATAGTCTCTATTAAATCTACATGTATCTCACCACTGAGCATCAGTAGTGTATTATATCAAATAAATGATGTGCGACAAGAGACGGGCTGTCTTATGACTTAGGCCAAAAAGAAGAAGGTTTGTTTCAGGTAACCCGACCGACCCTCTCAAAACAGGGCCGATCCTACTTTTTTTGTGCAATTTTGAAGAAATTTCTGTATTTTTACCCTTTTTTGGTCAATGTAAGGGTTTTCTGACCGGCCGGCTGGTAATTTCATGTTTAAAAAAAAAAAGTAAAAAAAAAAAGAAATCCGACCTACCGACCCTACATTTTCTGACCATGTTACCTGAAACAAACCTTTTTTTTTTGGCCTTATTACTATTTGATATGCAGAATCATCCAATTACAATTCCAGTTTCCATGTCACTGTTAACCCTTTAACCTTTTAAGGGCTGCATAATGCATTAATGCATCATACCCTTGGTCGTCATGATGCATGGATGCAGCCCTGGTGAGTAACAGTCGCCAGTGCTGCAGTCAAGTATCATGCTAACCCTATGGGTTTGAGACACGCCCAAAGTGTCGGCATGATGCACAAATGCAGCACGACAACAAATGTCATCTTTAAAGGGTCAAGGTCCCTTTTGGCTGATCATGTTATTA